>CAHIKZ030001868.1:1252500-1410000 GCA_903632075.3 Acanthosepion pharaonis
ATATTGGCTTCACAGCTTAAACGATTTGATGTCTCAATTATTCAAGAGTGGCAGACAGATGCCGAACAAAACCCTTTCTATACACCCACAGATAAAAATCGCATGGGGTAGGATTTGTTGACCTTGGAGATCACAGATGATGAACAAGATCGTCTTTTCCACAAATTACAACGAAAAAAAAAAAAGAAGCATTTAAACGAGATTGAAAAAAAAAATCATTTATTTTAATAATTTTGACAATTCTCCTATCGAGAAATGTGTTGAATGTGTTTCTGTCTCCTAGCATTTGATTTTATTAAATTTTTTCGAAATCTGCTCTTTTTTTTTGAATAACCCTGTATATACATAACCAAAAAATTTTGATTAAAAAAACCAACATCTGCCTGTTTATTTTTTTTATTGTATTGAGTATTGTGCTTGGAGTTGTAGATAAACTGTCCGAAGTTCATATTTTCATATTTTTATTTCAACTATTTTCAAGGCCACACAAAAAGAATGCAATTTTTTCCCCTTTTTTATTATCTTGTCTCCAATAACAGTTACACATGACATCTGTGTAAACTATTACAAACTTCCATTTTCCCAAAGAATACCACGATGTAGACAAAGCAATTCTAAGTAGTTATACTTCTCTTCTTGTTCTTGTAACGGCCTTCACCCGAGGTGGGTTGAGCCGGCTCCAATATTGGAGTTTCATGGGAATTTGGAATTCGCAAGCGGTCCCCAACGTGCATGTTTAGCACATGAGATTTGATTATAATGGTGATGGTTTCGTGCAGGACCATCCACACTTTTTGAAGAAACGATTACAGAGACCTGGTGAACTACGTGCCACAAGGTCCCCAAACGACCCTCCGCAGGTTTTGAATTCAAAGTTTTCCTTCTCCTAGATCAGTTGTCATCCAAGGCTACAAAACTCGGTCTGTCTTGCTATTTACCCATAGCTGGAGCGAGAAGAAGAGGTTTCGCACCTTTCCCAAGGGTATTAGCACGTAAGTGAATGTAATGGATTCGACTGGAATTCGAACTCGGCTCTCCGATTCCTCAATCCAAGCCGCTATCCATTACTCCACCGTGCCTCCTCATCATAAAAAAACGATTCATGTTTTGCGGCAGTTTTTAACATAACCATGACATTTTTTCTCATTAAAAGGTTAAATAATTTTAACGCATTCAGCCAATGAATGAAAAATATTGAATTTTATACAGTAATTTTTTTCGGGACTTAGCATGAACGAGGAAAACAAATTCACGGAATTTGGACGAAAGGAAAAAGAACGCAGAATGACGTCAACATTCACGAACATTTTTTTAGCCTTCAATAGTCAGTTGTACTTAGTTTAATTTGTAACGTATGTAAATGTAGGAAGAAATTAGCAAATGGCGACAATATAGCGAAGGTCACAAAGCCCAAAAACAAAAGCAGTGAGAAAACGAATGAGATTGGTTATGCTGTAAGTCCAAACACTTCCATCTATCTATCTATCTATCTATCTATCTATATTTAAAATTATTAAAAAAGCTAACTATCCAGCCGGGCTTAACCATAAATTTAACAATATAGATAGTATTAATATATAACCCTACAAAACAAAACCTACCCACATTTCCCACCCACACAAGACAGGCATGCTTACAGAGGTGTTGAGGCCTCACACTTATACACACCCCCACACGAATATACACACTTACACACATCATATTTACTCACTCCCTAAGAACCAAATAACACACACACACACTTAACACACACATCCCTTTCCAGGAACCAATAAAACTGACAAAATGAGACATCCATCCAGCCTTATTTAACAGCTTAAAAGGAACCAACACAAAAATGAAAAGTTCATGACAAATGACAAAATTCATTTTTCAAGACATTCATTTTTGTAGTTAGAAAATTATTTTCTCCTGCTAAAACGAAGAATATTAATATACAACCCAGTGTCTGAAGAAAATTATTTTCTCCTGATGTATATATATATATATATATTAAAATCTTCAGACATATATATATATATATTGGATTTAATTTTAATATATATATATATATATATATATATATTGTTTTTTTAATTTTATTAAATATATATATATATATATATATATATATTAGATTTTTAATTTTTAATATATATATATATATTATTTATATATATTAGATTTTAATTTTTATATATATATATATATATATATATATATATATATATATATATTAAAAATTAAATCTTTCAACACTAGGTTGTATATTAATATTCCTTCGGAAGAGGCACGGTGGAGTAATGGATAGCGGCTTGGATTGAGGAATCGCAGAGCCGAGTTCGAATTCCAGTCGAATCCATTACGTGCTAATACTCTTGGGAAAGGTGTGAATTCTCTTCTTCTAGCAGGTAAATAGCAGGACAGACTGGGTTCTATAGGAGTTCTATAACTGGTCTAGGAGAAGGATAACTCTGAATACAAAACCTGCGGAGGGTCGTTTGGGGACCTTGTGGCACGTAGTGCACCAGGTCTCTGAATTCGGCTCTTCAAAAAGTGTGGATGGTCCTGCACGAAACCTTCACCACTATAAACAAATCTCCTGTGCTGGTGTCGTGCTGTCGGTTTCCTGGAAAATAATAAAAAGAACTAGTATGTAGAAACCTCTTTGCAGGACGAAAACCCTCACATGAGGGTTTTTCCCCATTTTGTCATGATGATAATTTTTTATTTGACCTATGTAAATGATGATCGGTAAATTTAGGTTTCTTGAGCTTGACAGTTACCCCGCTGCTGACACGGGTGTGGTACCTGTAGTGCATCTAATATGTTAATGGAGCTTGTAATCATAAAATAAATTATAATAAAATTATCTCCAGTTCAAGTAAAAAAAAAAAATAATAATTGAAGAACCAAACTAAAAAACGAAAAAGCCAATAATAAATAACATTAACTATGAACACGGACACAACGCGTTGACCGTGTTTGGAAAATAAATCATTCCTATAACTTCAGATACACACATAATAATCCATACATTCGATTAAAAACGATATATTCAATTAAAAACTATCCAAAACAGCTTACCATTCATAAAAAAACAACAACACACTTGCAAAATCAAAACTACAAAGAACCAACATTATTTACGAACTGCATTCATCAAACCAAACTCATAAATGATTATATTGACCATACAATTACATGGCTATCTAGACGACTCACGTTACACATACCAGACCATAACTCTATTAGGACTCATTTAAACGCGCACAAAAACCTATTCACATGTAAATATATATTTATTGTGTATTTGGGCAGCAATCCCTCTTTTATACATGTTTTGTTAACTATAAACACGGCCATGCTGACCATGTTCGGAAAAAAAATCCGATAATTTCAGATACATACATAAAAAATTTGAGTCATTAAGTTAAAAATAAAACCGCCCTTGATAATGGCTAAAAAAATAGCCGAAAGCGATCGGATATACAGAACTTTTGGGCAGATTTTAAACACTTGTACGAACACAAGTAAAATCAAATAAAAAGCTTAATCACAGTGCCTTGTCAGTAGTCTTTAATGAAACATATATAAAAGAAAGATTGCTACACAAATACATAATTATTATGGAAATTATACAAATCCCCAAATTACTAATCAGTTATATAAACCTATACTAGATCCAGCTTCTAATGCTCTGCATTGAGCGGCTCAGTGAAGGAAGTCGTTTATCTTAGGGCCAATCCTGTGGGTTATGCATATTTGGATGAATATCCACACTGTAAATCGGATTAGCTGCACTATATCATGTCTAGTAACATAGTTTCCGCTTCGCCATCGTGGCCCAGTGATATGATGCTTGCTTCGCATCGTAACGGTCCGAGTTCGATTCTCAAAGACGGTAGACGATGCGTACTGATGATAAGTCAAAAAAAAAAAAAAGAAAAAAAAAAGAAAGAAAAAAACCACAAAAATCCGAAACGACCATCCAGAGCTATTCTGCATGAGTGTGTTGAGGATTCTAGGTCTAGATATGATGAATTATTATGGAAATTATACTAATCTCCAAATTACTAATCAGTAATATATATATATATATATATATATTTCTGAGATGAGGTATTATTTACATTATTAGGACTATTGTACTCATCTTTGTCGCCATATTTATTACAACATTTCGGCCGTTGTACGCATCGGTCTTCTTCAGGAGGTTGGAATGTTGAACTGAACCATTTATTTCACTCACTGGGGTAGACTGTTCTAGTTCCACATGCCATGTCTAATGGATGTCAGTTATCAGTTATCTCCTGCCTTAACCAGGTATTGAACTCACACTCTTGGATAAAGACGTTGGTTTGATCCAGTGTCAGGACCCAAAGACGGCCGAAACGTTGTAATAAATATGGCGACAAAAATGAGGACAATAGTCCCAATAATGTAAATAGTATATATATATATATATATATATATATATATATATATATGAATGACTCGTTGTGGAGATATCATTATGGTGGCATGAGATAGTGTAGTGGCAATCTGACTTTTGACACACGGCCTTGTATATGTACCAGAAATTGCGGCGTACCTGTCGACCTCAAGATTTTTAGCTCAAAATTTTCAATTAGTCCAATACCTACAGTATAGGTCAACCCTCAATCCTACACGCAAGCCACCAATCTGCCACAAGTTATTGGTCAGAGTTGAATTAAACCAGGAAACAGTAGTATTAAAAAGTGCTCAATACATATATAAAGAAAAGAAAATATTAACATACAGAGCTTTTAAATGTAAAGAATTAAGAGATCATTCGATCACGCTACCTTGGTTTCAACCATTCGCTATCTTCAGGCGATACGGGCTAAATAATTTCCTGATACCTTATTATTTAAAAATAAATAAACCCACAAAGCGAAGCGCAATAGAATAGGAGGAGAAAAGCAAGGATATTGAAATTGTATCGGAGCGAGGGTATATGAAATGTACATACTTTCATCCTGGTTCATACGAACTAAAAAGGAACGTTTTTGTGTGCATGCATCGCGTCATTATTTCTGATCTTTTATTCAGAAGGTTTTTTCTGGTCTGGAAATGTTAAATTATTTGTACGTTAAGTCACTCTATTATTCGCATCTTTATATGACTATAATTATTATACTATTATAAAACTATCTTTTAACACATCTCTTGAAATCAATCCATTACGATTTTCTTTCTTTGTTTATTGCTGAGCGCATGTGAGTAAGTGTGTGTGCGTGTGTTTATATTTTCACACTCTTTTACATCTGTTTCAATTCATTCATTCATTCATTTTCAATTTTGCTTCTAATACATTTCTATGAAACGTATGTCTTTCTTTTTCTTACTTTTAGATTCTAGTAATTTCTTTTTTTATATATATATATTGTTTTCGTCCATAAGTGATCAGTTCCCTTTTGTGATTCTATACTGATTATTTAATTCTGCTTTTTAATTATTTTTCATGTCAAGTATCACTTTTATTTTCGCTTCTTTCTCCTGTCAACTTTCACTTTCATTTTTGTCTTTCTCACGTCATATTTCACTTTCTCATGTCACTTTCACTTTCATTTTCCATTCTTTCTTATACGAACTATCCTTTCATTTTCTCTTCTTTTTCATACCAACTTTCACTTTCATTTTCTCTTTCTTCTCATGCTAAATTTCACTTAATTGTTTTTCTCACGCGCATATTATTAACAATATTATTTACGGGTCAATATGTTTAGTTTGTATTTTCGACCTTCATGTCACTTATTCTCAATGTCTGACAAACGCATGGTTTTGTTTTTATTTTGACTTCCACATTTTGCTGAACACAATTTTCTGAATGTTATTTCTTATCTATTTTAGTTTTATATTCTTTATACTTAAGCTCTTTACTTTTTCTTTCCTTCATTTTCCTTCGTTTTCCTTCTTTGTTTCATTTCTTCCTTTTTCTTTTTTTCTTTTATATACATTATTTTTCTCTATCTTTATTTTCTTCATTTTCCTTTTTCTTCTATGGATTTCATCGACCCTTTCTTCTTCTTCCTCCTCCTCTTCTTCTTCTTCTTCTTTCTCATTTTCATTTTTCCTCTTTGTTTTCTCATTCTATGTTCCCTCTTTCTTTATTCATCCTCATCTTCTCCCATTATTCTTTTTCCACTTTCTTTAGAATTTCCTTCATTCCCTTTCGCTCTGTTTTTCTCTTTTCTTTAGATTTTCCTTCATTCCATTTCATTCCATTTCATTCTTTTTCTCTTTTCTTTAGATTTTTCTTCCTTTTTTTTCCTTCTTTTTTTTCTTTTCTTTAGTTTTTCCTTCATTCCCTTTCATTTTCCCCCATTTCTTTAGATATTCCTTCATTCACTTTCATTCTTTTTCTCCTTTCTTTAGATTCTTCAATCCTTTCGTTCTGTTTTCCTCTTTTCTTTAGTTTTTCCTTCATTCCCTTTTATTCTTTTTTTTCTCCTTTCTTTAGATTTTCCTTCATTCCCATTCGTTCTTTTTCCTTTCACTCCTTCTTTCGTGACTTTTTCCTTTCACTCCTTCTTTCGTGACTTTTTCCTTTCACTCCTTCTTTCGTGACTTTTCTCCTCCTTTGTTCTTTGTTCGTTCTCATTCTTTCTTATCTTCCTTTCCTGCAATTTTTATTCCCCCTCTTTAATATCCATTGTTTTTTTCTTCATTTTCCTCTTTCTTTTATTTATTTTCTTAGTTTCCTTATTTCTTCTCTCTTCTTTTATATTTCCTTCTACGTTTTCGTTGACACGTTTTCTTTTACAATGTTTCATTTTGCTCATCTTTATTTGATATTCTTTCTTTCTTTCTTTCTTTTTTTCATTCTTGTTTTGTTTTATTTTCAGTGCTTTTACCTGCATTCCCGTTTTCTTTCTTTCTTTCTTTTTCCTTTCTTTCTTTCTTTCTTTCTTTTTTCTCATTTCGTTCTTTTTTAATTATCTTTCTAGTTTTTAACGAATTTAATTTGCTCATTGCATAAAATATCTTCATTGAATAAAAAGGAAAGAAACAAAGCGAAATTTCTTTTGTTTTTTTCTTTCCATTTTCAACCAACCATATTCTTTTTTTTTTCTTTTCTTTTTCTTATTTTCTTTCTTTGTTTATCATTTTCTTTTTTGTTTTTATTTTTGAAAGATTTTCATTATTTTTTTTCCTTTTTCTAATTTATTACTCTTTATTTACCTTTTTAGTTTTTAGCCATTTTTCATTCTTTCATTTCATTCTTCAGTTGCTTTTCATCTTCTTTTCTTTTGCCTTTTTTATTCTATGTTTTGTTTCCGCTTTCTAATAATGTCCTTCTTTTCATCTTTTCTTTCAGTTTTTTTTTTAAACGCGTCATTTTTTTTGACACTATTTATATTCAGACTATTGTTCTTATCTTTGTTATTTTTATCACACCATTTCTGCGGTAGTGAACTCCGGTCTTAATCAGGTTTATATCGTTCTTGGTAACCTGTTATTTTCTTTCTTTAATCTTCTTTCTCGCTTTCTTTCTTTTCCTTGGATTCTTTATTTTCTGTTCGAATTATTTATCCTTTTTCTTAAGGTTTTCAACAAATTTTCTTTCTTCATATTTTTCCTTCATTCTCTTCCTTATTCCTTTTTTTTTACTCAACATTGAACGATACTTCTTTGTTTTTGATTTCTCTTTCAACTGGTAACGATTTTCATTCATTTCTTGCTTTCTGTCTTTCATTTGCCATATTTCTTTGATTTTCTTTCATATTTATTTTATTCTTTCTCATTTTTTTTTAAAAAAAAAACTTTCTTTGTCTTTCTTTCATTGTCTTTTTTATTTTATTTTTTTTTAACGTAAATTTTAACCATTTTTCTTTGTTTCTGTCCTTTCATTCTTTTCGTAACGATTTTCATTCACTCTATCTTTTCTTTTCTTTCTTTTTATTCCCCAGTTTTTGTTTTTTTTTGTTTCCTTTATGGCATTCGTATCTTTCAATCTCTTCTTCCCTTTTTTGCGTCTTGCCCGGCCACTAATAGGGATAACTTAGTCACAGGGGTGTGGCCTTAGGCAGCCTCTAGTCTTGTCCTCAACAATTTCATTTTCGTCGTCTACTACCCGTCCCGCCCCATTTATCCCCACCCGTCATCACAAAAGCTTCTTTTTCCAACCACTCTTGGTGTTCCCTTATCTGCTATGTCACTTGTTTTGTCATTCCTTGTCTTTCCAAGTCTTGTCCTCTTAGCATGAGACTTAAATCAGCCAAACAATTCTCCGAAGCTCAGCAGACTCTGGCTACAAGGCGTTTGGCCATTATTTAAAAAAGAAAAAAAAAAGAAAGAAAGAAAAATATGGTCTGCTGAGTTAATGGAACGTTCACTACAGAATCGCAATATGTCTCATTAAACGGAAGAACATAGCCAGGATGCCAACCAATAAGAATAGTTAGTGGCGACGACACAATTCAATCATCTATCATTGCAAGCTGAAAGACAGTGAAGGCCCCGATGGCAAATTCTCTTCGGGGCACTAAAAGTGGATGTATGGGTTGTTGTAGGTGAATGTGGGTGGCGACTCGAGCAGAAATAGCGGTTCCTTGAATGTCAGGTGCTTCTATTTCGCATTCAGCATTATTTCAATGAAGAATTTCTTTTCTTTCATTTGTTCTTTCATACGTTTTTTTTTAGTTTCACTGCAAGTGGTGTTGTCATTTTTTATGTTGTTTTTATATATATATATATATATAACTCTCGTCAACAACTTGCGTGTTTCCTTTTTTATTGTGTTTCTTTTTTGTGTGTCATTCATTTTTGTCCCGGTTTATATTTTGAGTGCATACGCGTTTTTTCTTTCTTTCTTTCTTTCTTTCTTTCTTTCTTTCTTTCTCGATAAGGACAAAAGGAAGAAATGAAAGAAATACAAAACTATATTATATATTCCCATAAAATCAGCATATCTTAAGCAGTCAAGACAGCCTTAATAAAATAAGATATTTATTAGCCTCTGATAGATCACATCATGTCACTAACGTTTGGCCGCTATAAGTTTATTTTGCTCCAGTCCTCCATAACGATCAAATTTTGGAATGTATGCGATGCTGCTCCAAATTTTCGGGAATTTGAACAGCACGTGTAAATTGAATGTAGTACGAACTTTTGCTGCTACTCTTTGTGAGCAGTACAGTATATGATTAACAAATGGCCTCAACAGAATTTAATTTCAGTAAGAAACATTTTCTTCTAAGAGAAGTTGATCTGCGATGAACCCAATATGTACTGAACTTACCCTAAATCAGGTTTGGGCAAACTTTTACGACCAGTGGGCTGCATGAGATATGGTTCATCATAAGGCGGGTCGCACTACTAAAAAAAATTTCAAGAAGAACCTATGCGTAATCCTTTGTCTTAGAAATGGGAAATTTGTTTTCCTTTGGAGAAAAGATTTTTCTATTATTAAAGATTGAAATGTTGGCTTAATATTAACACAGATGACAGCGTCATTAGCACAAGGTACTTCAAGTGATTAATTTTTATTTATTCATTTGAAAATGCAAAAAAAAAAATAAATTAATAAAATCTATATTTCTTCTCCAGCGAAAAAATATTATGAACGTTTTCTGTTTTTAAAGCAAAATGTATTTACACGTCTAATCTTCCTTAGTGAAAATCGACAATAGTATAGAATAATGAAAACGTTACCTTCGACGAAAGTTTAAAAATATAGATTTTTTTTAATTTATTTATTTATTTTTTTGCATTTTCAAATGAATAAATAAAACTTAATCACTTGAAGTACCCTGTGCTAATTACGCTGTCATCTGTGTTAATATTAAACCAACATTTCAATTTTTAATAATAGAAAAAATTCCCCTATCGCATAGTTAAATATTTGAGCTTAACAACTTTAACAAAATATTGCAATAACAATCATAACAATGAATTTATCGTTAAATATTTAAATAAACAAATGAAAAATTTGAATATCTGATTTCTGAGATTATTATTACACTATTTACATTATTCGGACTATTGTCCTCATCTTTGTCGCCATACAATTATAAAAGTTTTGAATATCTGTCTATATTTCTGAGATGAGGTATTATGTACACTATTTACATTATTCGGACTATTGTCCTCATCTTTGTCGCCATATTTATTATAACGTTTCAGCCTTTCAGTATCTGTCTATATTTCTGAGATGAGGTATTATGTACACTATTTACATTATTCGGACTATTGTCCTCATCTTTGTCGCCATATTTATTATAACGTTTCAGCCTTTCAGTATCTGTCTATATTTCTGAGATGAGGTATTATGTACACTATTTACATTATTCGGACTATTGTCCTCATCTTTGTCGCCATATTTATTATAACGTTTCAGCCTTTCAGTATCTGTCTATATTTCTGAGATGAGGTATTATGTACACTATTTACATTATTCGGACTATTGTCCTCATCTTTGTCGCCATATTTATTATAACGTTTCAGCCTTTCAGTATCTGTCTATATTTCTGAGATGAGGTATTATATACACTATTTACATTATTCGGACTATTGTCCCTCATCTTTGTCGCCATATTTATTATAACGTTTCGGCCTTTCAGTATCTGTCTATATTTCTGAGATGAGGTATTATGTACACTATTTACATTATTCGGACTATTGTCCTCATCTTTGTCGCCATATTTATTATAACGTTTCAGCCTTTTCAGTATCTGTCTATATTTCTGAGATGAGGTATTATATACACTATTTACATTATTCGGACTATTGTCCTCATCTTTGTCGCCATATTTATTATAACGTTTCGGCCTTTCAGTATCTGTCTATATTTCTGAGATGAGGTATTATGTACACTATTTACATTATTCGGACTATTGTCCCATCTTTGTCGCCATATTTATTATAACGTTTGTCGCCTTTCAGTATCTGTCTATATTTCTGAGATGAGGTATTATATACACTATTTACATTATTCGGACTATTGTCCTCATCTTTGTCGCCATATTTATTATAACGTTTCAGCCTTTCAGTATCTGTCTATATTTCTGAGATGAGGTATTTACATTATTTACATTATTCGGACTATTGTCCTCATCTTTGTCGCCATATTTATTATAACGTTTCGGCCTTTCAGTATCTGTCTATATTTCTGAGATGAGGTATTATGTACACTATTTACATTATTCGGACTATTGTCCTCATCTTTGTCGCCATATTTATTATAACGTTTCGGCCTTTCAGTATCTGTCTATATTTCTGAGATGAGGTATTATATACACTATTTACATTATTCGGACTATTGTCCTCATCTTTGTCGCCATATTTATTATAACGTTTCAGCCTTTCAGTATCTGTCTATATTTCTGAGATGAGATATTATGTACACTATTTACATTATTTACATTGAACTCACACTCTTTGGGTCCTGTCACTGGATCCAACTAACGCCTTTATAAACTGTGCCATGTGTCCTTGAGGACCCAAAGAGTGTGAGTTCAATACTCGGTTAAGGCAGTGGAGAACTTTCAGAGGGGAATTAGCAGGAGATAACTGATAACTGACATCCATTAAACATGACACGTGGAACTATAACAGTCTACACCAGTGAGCGAAATAAAGGGTTCAGTTCGACATTTCAACCACCTGAAGAAGGCCGGAGTGTACAACGGCCGAAACGTTGTAATAAATATGGCGACAAAGATGAGGACAATAGTCCGAATAATGTAAATAATGTGCATAATACCTCATCTCAGAAATATAGACAGATAATGTAATAATCTATATTATATAATGGCTTAATGCCATTCACATGTTCTCTTGCCATTTTGTGTTGTCACAGAGTATATCCTGCAATCATAATTCTATATATGTATGCTTTTATAGTTATGCCAGTGTATGGTTCTGTATTATACAATGTATGCGTATAATACGATGAGATTATAAGTATGGATTATACAATAGGTTAATGCATTTTACTCGTTCTCTTCTTTTATAGCAAATGTTATTGTGACGTCACAGAATATATCCACTCATCGCAATTCTATATTTTCACATCCTTTTAAAAGTCATTCTCTTTAAAAGCATTGCATAATTATCTGATTTTTTTTAGCTCACAACTTGACATGGCTCCTTGTCTCTTTTATGCAAATGAACAAAAGAGGAACACTTCTTCAATATATCTCCATGTGATTCACATACAATATTATCTAAACATGCTTTATTATAAACAAACTGGAGACAAAAAAAAAAGAATAGAAAAAAGTCTATAATTTGTTACCTTTTATGCCGTGCGCTATGCTCAAGAATCGCGAATTCTTTGGCATGTCGAAGGAACTAAGAATCAGGCAAAGGCATTGTCTTCCAGAATCTTTGAACCTGTGCTCAAAGAAACTATGGAAAATTAATTTATAAATATGGATGAATCCTTATTGGAAACATAGAGATCATTTATACAACGGCAATAAAATACAAATATGGTGGAGCAATAATTAATTTTTGATCGGCTATTTCTGTCTGTTTTTGCTTTCAATAATTTCTCCAGTTAACGACTCGAAAACAATTACAGTTATAGGAGCAAACATTAGATTAAAAACATTATGTCAGGTCACTCTATGATTACTCCTGCAAAAGGGGTAACCTTGTCCCTAATGCTAAAAATATGTCTACTGAGTAAACTAGGCAGTTACCTTAAAAGTCTGGAAAAAATGGTACAGAATCCAACAGTCTTTCTTATTAAAAAAGCTGATTAGATTTTGTACGTTATTTTAATTTTTAAATCATTTCACTCCAATAAAGCTACTATGACACAAGAGGTTACTGAATGTGAAAGAATATAAGAAAAAAAAAGACTATTAAGGAGAGAGAACAATTAAAGAAGAATTAAGAAGACTGATTTAGATTACAGATATACTTTTGAAGATCAAAATTAATAGGAAAGCAAGAAGGCGAAAGGAATTTTCACAAGCGAGAGGTGTGATAGACGAAACTCTTAACATAGAACTTACGGTTACATCTCTCCATTTAACTGTAAATACCTCTAATCTGGTACTGCGCTTAAATTAATAAAGTCAAGGTACCATAGAGGAAAGTTCATCAGAACAATTAGTATGAAAGTATTTATAGAAAAGGCACAGGGATACCATATTACCAAGGTTATAAAACATAACAATAAAAATGGTTTATTATGTAAATACACTCCTCTGAAAATAATAATAATATGAGCTGAATGAGGGCTAGACACCCCCCCCTAAAAAACAAAACAAAACAAAAAAAAAAACAAGATATTTTTAAGGGAGTATATTTACCAGTTCGTCACAAGAATTATCGGTTTTTAGCAGCGTTGACAAATTCGTTGAAGAAGAATATTTTCTTGTGTTATATATATATATATATATATATATATATATATATATATATATATACTAGCAGCATGGCCTGGCGTTGCCCTTGCTTGATTCAAAATCGTACAAATCATACAGTAATCGCTATTACTTGACTTGAAAATATTTTTGCCCTTCCTTGCCTTTAAAGGAGTGCCCTTTGCCGTGCTGATGTTGCTACATGCCTTACTTCTTGCCTATCTCACACTGCGAATTTTTTCTAAGCTCTATACTAAACATTAAATCTGTTACGAAAAAAGAACTAAACAAAATGAACACAAAACGATCAGTTTAAAAAAAAGGACTCGTAACTGGAAAAACCGAATGAAAAAAGAATGTTAACAACAAATACTTTTTTACACCCAACCCAGTTCTGCGGAATCAGAATCAACGTTGAGTTTAAGCAAGTGAATGAGCCAATTGGAGTAAAGTGCCATGAAGATTTCAATTTTTCCCCACTTGTGACGAATTTAGCTATCGATTTTTTTTGCATTCTAGCATGCTAGTTAACATTCGTGTGAGTCAGCTGTTGGCTTTCATGCTGGCCAATAGAATCTTCCTGCCTATTCGTGGCAGCCAGCTATAGGCTCTCACTCTGGCCAGTAGAAAATGGCTGCAAACTACATGAAAACTGCCATAGAAGCATGAAAAAAATCGATTATTTCCACTATCGATAGGAGTTGGGAAATGCAAAGTCGGTCTTGGCCTTCCTGCCAACTTGGGGCATGTGCATGTAAATTTTGGTGCAAATCCGTCGAAAATTGCGGATGTGCATTCGTTACACACACACACACACACACACATCCTGCCTTTTATTTATATATATATATATTTGGTTGGATAGATGTGAGTTTGTGACCCTGGGTTTCACGCTTTAGCGATCGTCAATCCAACCAAATATGTTAGCTCTATCTCTGATATTGAGCGCTTTCTAATAAGTACCGCGCATATAATATATAAATAATTATACATATATATATTTATTTATATTTATATACACTTTTCACACACACACACACACACACACATATATATATATATATATATATATATATATATATATATAGTGTACTCTCCCGTCGTATTCGGTGTGAGGGTCAAGCCGATCAGTTCCTAGGAACCGACAGCCCAGACAGCAGCACATTAGATTTGATCATAATGTTGAAGGCTTTGTGCAGAACCCACACCTTTTGCAGGGCCGAATACAGAGACCTGGTGACCTCTGTGCCACAAGGTCCCTAAACGACCTTCCACAGGTTTTGAATTCAGCGTTGGCTTTCTCCTAGACCAGTTGCCATTAAGGCTATAGAACCCAGTCTGTCCTGCTAATTACCCATAGCTGGATGGAGAAGAAAATGATTCACACCTTTCCCAAGGGTATTAGCACGTAAGTGAATGCAATGTATTCGTCAATCCGAGCCACTATCCACTACTCGACTGTGCTACTTGTTGTGGAGATATTCTTATGATGGCATGAGACAGTGTAGTGGCAATCTGACTTTTGACACACCGCTTTGTATATGTACCAGAAATTGCGGCGTACCTGTCGACCTCAAGATTTTTAGCTCAAAATTCTCAGTTAGTCCAATACCTACAGTTTAGCTCAACCCTCAATCCTACACGCAAGCCACCAATCTGCCACTGGGTGCCATGCCACTAGTGTTTACTGCGGGTGTCATGCTGTTGGACCGTGTTTTTCTTGGAAATGTTACCACTGGCGGACTGCTAGAAGCTCGTCGGTGGCTGACACTAGAACACCTCTGGCATTGCCATCGGTGGCCTGCCAGTGGGTCACTTCCAGCATGTGTGTAGAAACACGTTAGGCTACCCGTGGCCTCCAAACTTACACCTACCAGTCAGTGAAGTCAGATCAGAGTATAGGATAACCGGTGCCAAAACTATATAAAGTCACACCACTTACGCGTCTATTGAGACAGTAGTAATATTATTTTTCTGTATGTGTTGTATAGCAAACAATATACCACACACACCGGCTTCATTGTTTTTTTTTATTAATCATTTCCACCCAAGAAAGGCAATAAAGCCACTAAGACGCAAGAGGTTAAAGATTTTTTAGAACATATGAGAAAAAGAAACTATTTAGGAAAGAGGACAATAAAAGAACAATAATTAAGAAGACTGTAGATAACGATTGACATTGCATTCAAATTTTTGAATATGAAATTTAAGAAAGTATTTATAGAAAAAGGCACAGATTAGCTATTTTATTTCACTCTGATTAGTTCAAAAAGCGCGTTTTGAAATCAAGTGGTATGTTTACCTTTGACGTGCGGGTCTGGTATCAAGTATTTTTGTATTTATTTATGACCTGTGAATTTATGTTCACTAGCATGTTTGGTACCTTAGCCATGGTCAATTTTTCTACATTAATTTTTTTTTAAACATTGATTTAGATCTATTATTAACCCCTATAATAAGCATGTTGTTGTATTCGATAAAACACGTGGTTCGCCTGGGGAATAAAAAAGTTAGTAAAGAGCAAAAGAAGCATGAGAAGGTTCGTGTTTTTTTGTTGTTTTTTTTAATTACTTTATACCATGTCGCCTAGCAGACGTTAAGAAAAGTCAAGACCAGGAAGAGGCTAATCTCATATACACTTCTAAATTTAAAGCAAATCGAGTTAAGATAAACGATTAAAAAATAACTTCCAACAAGATGGATTGAAATAATTGGATGTTACACATCACAAATGACAAATACCTATCTTTTTGTTTCCACACACACACACACACACGGACACAAACAAACGCCACACGAACTCTCACATATAGAGTGCAATGGGTAAATTGTCTTCATTTTATATTTTTAATTTCGCGCATGCGCGTTGTTTGTTTTAAATTTTGTCGACTGCATACTATAGTAGGGTCAGTTGGTCACCGTCTGTGACAAATAGACTACCATGGCGTAATGTACTCCGCCAGAAATTTGGAAAAAGCATGCTGTACAGCTTGGCGTTTGTGTCGGGAGCTTTAATACGAACGTTTTGGGATGTTCGGGTGTCAATCTGGGGACAGTGTAGAGGGTGTGGAAAGAACTGGATGATATATCCAGTCAACATCATAGTGTTTGGAGTGATCACTAATGATGGCGACGTTATGACTCCATTCATTTTCCCACAGTGCCTCGGACAAAACACGGTGGCCTACATCAAGTGAATTGACGCAGGAGTTCTGCCCTGCTCAAGAAGATGGCTGCTGGAAGATCCTATGTCTGGTAACAAGAGTCTGCACCATGCCACACAACCATGAAAACCCAGTCATGGCTGTCAGGTAATTTCTGCTACCACATCATCTTCTTACACCTTTCTCTTGAGAATGTACACCCTTGATTATTATGTGTAGAGCGCAGTTGAGCGGGAGACCAACAAAATTCCTTGTAACACCGAAGATGAACTGAAGTCAAAGATTATGTCTTTGAATTCAAAGACTTAAACCAGGAGACCGTCAAGAAGAGATTCCGAAGTTGTCCAGGGGCTGTGGTTGAAGCCAATGGCGAATTTATAGAATAAATTTACTCTTTAATATTTCAAGATATTATTTGTATAATTTTGATAAAATATATCTGTTAAAATCAGATGTCAGTATTATTTTCATTTTTGCATAATTTAAACTACAGTTTATCCATCGCTCTCTCTCTCTCTTTCTCTCTCCCCTCCCCATGTATATATATATATATATATATATATATATATATATATATATATGATTATGAAAAGATAAAATATATCTGTTAAAATCAGGTGTCAGTATTGTTTTCATTTTTGCATAATTTAAACTACAGTATATCCATCGCTCTCTCTCTTCCTCTCTCTCTCCCCATATATATATATATATATATATATATATATATATATATATATATATATATATATATATATATATAGGTTTATTAAAAAGGAATGAAGAGATATCATTATGCAATATTTTAATAAGGAAAAGCAATAGAAAATTCCAACCAGGTCCCAAGTATTCTACTCACAATCAACTTTTATTTTCTGTCTTACAAGTGTTAAATATGGTTACCGCCTGCAGTACGGGCAACATCAATTTGATATGGTGAATTCCTTCAAGACGCGTATCAGTATATCACGATCCACCGAGTTGATTGCTTATATTCTTCGATGTTTAAGATCATCGTAGTTAAAGTGTATGTTTTACATATCCCCACAAGAAAATATCACACGCGGTGAAGTTTGGGAATCTCGCAGACCAAGCACAAAGAGCAAGGTCTCGGTAAGTGCCTGAACGAGGCGTAGACTATAAGGTTTCAAATGTAGACGTCTTCTTAGCACACGACAGAGAGTTGCTTGAGAGATCGCAAGCTCACAGCTATCTCGATATGTGAACTTCCTTGGACTCTCCTCAAACGCAGCACGGATTCTCGCCATTTGTTACTCTAAAACTAGTGGTCGTCCTGGACTTTTCCTTTTACACAGCCAACGACTTTCTGGAAAATGTTTAAACCATTGTCGAATATTCTTAGGAGAGGCTGGATTAATTAAATGGTTCCTTTTGCTCATGAATTAATATTGTCTAAATGCAGGTAAATATTTTACTTGTTTTAATTATTAAAGTGACTAAGGAAAGTAATCACTCATGAATCTACTAACTTAAATTGATTTACCTCCTTTCCCATGACAGATGAAACAGGAAAAACAAATAAATGCACAGGTATTACAGGGTTATTTGAAAAGAATGAACCAATTTCATTATGCAATATTTTAATATGTAAATGCAATAGAAAACTCCAGCCAAATCACAAGTATTCTACTTATAATCAACTTTTATTTTCTATCTTACAAGTGTTAAATGTGGCCATTATCTGCAACACAGGCAACATCAATGTGATAAGAGAATTCCTCTCAGAAGCGTATCAATATATCACGATCCACTGAGTTGATTACTGTTGTTATTCGATGTTTAAGGTCATCGAGGTTAGTGGGTAGGGGTGGAACATAGACACAATCTTTTACGTATCTCCGATAATCATCGCCTATAAATATGCTGTTTTTTTTTGCCTCTGTAGCCAGCTTTCCCTGACGATCCGCTTAGGTGAAACCTGGGTAGGTTTGTCTGGATCACTAGGTTTATCTATCTATCTATCTATCTATCTATATATATATATATATATATATATATATATATATATATATATATATATATATTTTTTTTTATTTTTGAAAGTATCCTTAATCCTTGAAGTAAGAAAAAAGTTTACAGACAAATTTATTTTCCGTGTCTTCTGAAGCCTTCTTTATTTGGTGGAATATTCTTTTTCACTTCTTGCTGTTTTTTTACCGTTTTCTTAATTTTATTTTTCTTGATTCTGGCATCATTTTTGTGAGCTTCTAAAAATGGTTTCCTTGTAAGGGAGATACTACATTGCCAGGATTAAATATTATCGTTCATGTCTGGAGACACTCCACAAAAAATACAAAAGAAAACAACATGTAATTAATTGTAATCTGGTTGATACTGTTTAATTTTGTTTGTAGATTAGGCTGACAGTCAATGAAGTTGGGCATTGGAAAAGGAGAGAAAGATGAGGAGAAATAAACCAAAGTAAAAGAATTATTAAAAAAAAATTGTAAGAAAGACGGTTGTCAAACAACATTTTTATCACAGAGACATGTAAAAAATTGCCTACATTTATATTGGCATTCAAACATAGCCATGCATCTCCCTCTGTTTATATATATATACCGGGCTTAAAAGCAAAATTGTCCAAACCGTGTAACAGCATAATTATCTATCCCACAAAATGTTTAATATCTAAAAAACTTCAACATAAATTGAGTTTCCTTTTTTAGGTTTTCAGATAAGACGTTTAGCCATCTTGACATCGTTTTTCATAAGAATCACTGAAAAAAACCTATATGTTATTCAAGTAAAATAAGAGCAGGTTAAAATTGTTTTGTGTCAGATCCACTGTCTTCCCAAATGAGCAATGCTGAGAGGAAAAAAGATCACTCAGGCCTTCAGTAATGGTACGAACATTCATTCTCAGGCTTCCATCTTCAAAGCCCATTCAAGAACGATCAAGAACAGTGAATAAGTTTAAAAAGGGAACATATGAAAACTGAATATATATATATAAATGATATATACAATATACATAAGATACATGAGAGAGGAATGTCAGCCATGACAGTCAAAGAGCAGTGGAAAAATGACTTGAAAAATGAAATGTGCAGGAAGTAAAACCTTGTTATCCAGGACAGACAGTTAAAATAGGAAAGAAATAAGTTAGGAATAATATATAAATATATCCAACTTCATGAGCTTCCGATCCTTAGCTATGATTAATTGATGATGAACATGTCATTTTCGTTTTAGATTTCATCACGATTCTTCAGTTTTCGAAAAATACATTGTTCAAATCAAAGTCAAAGTGTTATAAAAACTAGGAGAATTCCAGTAAATATCTTTAATCATTTCTCATTTACAAAAATTAATAAAATGGATAATTTATTTTATTTGTTACCTGATTTTTTATAATTTTGCTTTTACACTCGGCCTACACACACACACACACACACACACACGTATATATATATATATATATATATATATATATATATATATATATATATATATATATATATTTATATATATATATAATCGTTAGGTCTGAAAAATCCTGAATGAATGAATGAAAAGACGTAAAGAGGTTCGAATCCTGTCAAAAGAAAACATTCAGGCCGGTAAATGTTATTTTATTTTCATAAAACAGAGCATTTGCTTAAATACTTGTATCTATAAATACGTTCAAAATGTCTTTTTCTTAAATTATATATATATTTTGTATAAAGAACAAGTAGGAAACAGATCTTAATCTAACATATTTCACTTTATTGTTCAGAGATCAAAATAGAAATGAAAACTATAACGATATGTTGCATTTGTCTTTTTTCTTGATACAAAGTCCGTAATGAACTTGAATGATTTAAATAACGAAGATAAAACTGTAAAAATTGCTAAGATGCAATAGGATGTTTAGATTGCATACGTGTCACGTGTCTTGAAGTGACAGATAATATTCAGATAAGTATAAAAAATCATTCTGGATGTTAAAGTCTACTTCAGCATTATAATCCTAACGTATCCGTCTAATGTCTATATATTTATTTGTTTATATAGGTTCACCTATCATATATATATATCTATCCCTTGTTTCCTGTTTATATATATATATATATATATATATACGTCTATATAATATTTATTTTAAATTTCTGCAATTGTTTCAGTTTTAAGACTGGGCTTCTTAAAGTCCTTTTCATTCTCTTTCACTCACAATTGGCCTTTGCATCGAACATCATCGCCATGCTTGGGATGAACTGATTATAAATATATATATATATATATATATATAGATATAGATATATATGTGTGTGTGTGTAAAAATATATAGAAAATAGGAAAGAACTCGTTACATATAAATAGTCCAAAGTTCTTTAGTATTTTTTGTTATTATTTTCAAAAAACATAAAAGGAGCATAAATAGGATTATCTATTTAAAAAACTCATCATATTTTAATAATTAAATATATATATATATATATATATATATATATATATATATATAAATAAATGAATGAAAAAAGACAAGAGGAAAACTCTACTTATTTTCGTTGACATTACTCAAAATTTCTTAAATTTTGAAATTTTGAGTAACTGTAAAATGTATACTTGTTGCAAAATGAAACTATTTCATTTGCTTTGATAAAGTCCGTTGAATGATGAAACACAGTATAGTTTTCCTCTTGTCTTTCCATTCATTTAGTCTCTTCCATCTGATCATATATATATATATATATATATATATATATAGGCAATTATATAACTCGGAACCGATGCACGGGGCCTCACATAAACAGGAAGCTTACAAGGATCTCATCTCTTAAACTCATTGAACTTAACGATCTGATTATATATATATATATATATATATATATATATATATATATATATATATATATATATATATATATATATATATATATATATATATATATATATATATATATATATATAAATATATATATATATATATATATATATATATATATATAGAGAGAGAGAGAGAGGGGGAAATTACGGCCCCTTTCGTATAAAATTGAGTTATTGAATTCCTCTTCCCAAAATCATGTCATTTCTGGGAACATTGCTCGGCGCATCTCGAAGGTGAAGTGTTGCAACATTTATAATGCTGAGCGAGCTTTCCTTCGGGATGAAATTGTTTATTTTTCTGAGTTACTCAACTCAGAAAGAACCCATTATCGTGTTGTACGGGGTAGAATCTGGTGCACCCTTTCTCTTTTGGATAAACTTCGGTTCTCCAAATATCTTTCTGATGGCGACGTCTATTTTGATAATAGAAGCAAGGCTAATGATTTAGCTTATTTAAATTCCCGCATTAAAAGGAAGTTTGGTTCGTATGTCGTCACGAAGACACATATTAATTTGTTTAATTATTGTTTGTCTGAATCCGATAAGTTAGCCCTGTCCTGGGGTTTGGAATTCTGTAGCGCCCCACCCCCCTCAAAAAGTAGAGGTCTTCAGTAAATTTGAAATGCTCTTTGCTCAGTTATCCAAACATCTACCAAATACTGAGGAGCATTTGCTTTGTCTTAAAGCACGACCGAAAGACTTAGCATATTGTTTCGTCAAATCCACTATTAATTCTTGTGGTTCCTCCTGGCAGAGGAACCATTTTCAAGTGGCCAAACAATTAAATAGAAAGACAAACATTTACATTACTAAGCCTGACAAAAGTGCGGGTGTCGTAATATTAAATTATTCCGATTATGTTAGCAAAATATTATTTTAAATGATAGCAGAAAAATTGGAGATGCCACTTGTGATGATACTTTAAAAACTAAAGTTCGATTACAGAAATGATTGTTGGAACTTCATAGGAGTCAATTTCTGTCTAAAGAAATTTATAATAATATGCGTCATGTAGGTTCCAAATGTTATTCATCATGACGGTAGTCTTTGAGTATAGAATCCAGAGGTTAGCAGTGAATATTTCGAAGACAGTAGGAAAGCGTTGTTCAGGTTAGCAGTGGATAAAAGGTAGCAGAGCATAGTTCATCCTTCTGTTATCTCTTCGCCTGACATGCTGGCACTGGACATTCGGGTAGAGTGATCAAAAATGGCCGCCTTTATACACGACGGATTGAATGTTCTACGTCTTCTGATTGGTTAACCTTCTATTGGTACACTATAAAGCGAGTCAAGGCATTTGGACTAACTCACTAGTTATATATATATATACATATACGCAAAAAACTGTAACACCCAACGTCCTCGGATGTATGCGTTACCGAAAATACATAAAACGGATGTTCCACTTAGGACGATTTTGTCCATGTTGGGATCAGCCCAGCATAATTTGGCTAAGTGGCTTAATGAAGTTCTAGAACCTATTTTAGTATTCTGTTCAGAGTATTGTGTTCCTGACTCTTTTCAGTTTCCTGATTATATGCGCAAATAGAAAACAAATTCTATAATTTCGATATAAATAGTCTGCTCACTAATGTTCCATCGGATGAAACAAGAGAAATTTGTGCGGACTTTTTGTATTGTGGTGCTGTAACGACACCATCTTTACCTGAGAGTATATTTGTTGAGTTGATGGGGATGGCTACGAAGTCTGTCTCCTTTAGCTTTGACAACTGCATGTATCAACAGGTAGATGGAGTAGCAATGGGTAGTCCATTGGGTCCTTTGTTGGCCAACATCTTTGTCGGCTTCCATGAGAAATAGCTATTTAATAAGATTAATAAGCCTTATTGTTACTTCCGTTATGTGGATGTTTTTCTTTCAGTTTAATTATCTCCATCTATTTCTAAAATATACAATGGAGTGAGAAGAGAATAATCAGCTTCCTTTCTTAGATGTACTGGTAAAGAGAATGCCTGTGGGTTTTCTTACCAGTGTTTACCGTAAACCCACTTTTTCTGGGATTTACTTAACTTGAGATTCATTTGCACGAAGATCCAGGAAAATTAAGCTTTCTCATCGTGCATTTATGTTGTGCTCTGAGTGTAGTCTCGACACTGAGCTAAAGAAAATTGAACAGGTTTTATTAATGAATGGTTACCCGGAATGTGTTGTAACATCTACCACTGAATAAAAGATAGTTAAGTTCAATGAGTTTAAGAGATATGGTCCTTCTAATTATCCTGTTTATGTGAAGCTCCCGTGGATCGGTTCTGGGAGACAAACATCTTACTTATTATAAAATGCAGATTGTGTGTGTGTGTGTGTGTGTGTGTGTGTACGTTTATATATTGGATCGGATTTCCTACATTTTTCAACCAATTTCAACAAAACTTCACAGGACGACGTAACATTACCTTGCGGTGGTTCTGACAGCGCCAAAAATTGGAAAGACACAATTGTTTTTGCACGAAATCAATTTGAAAACACGATTAAGAGGCATCGCTGTCGAATGAAAGGGGGACAACTCATATCAAGTTATACTTATAAAACTCAGGTTGTTTGTGTGTGTGTGTGTTCGTTTATATATGGGATCGGATTTCCTACATTTTTCAACCGATTTCAACAAAACTTCACTTTTTTTGGCAGTTAGTGTTTCTTATTGTCTTGCACACTTTTTTCTTTATTTTTACATTCAGAATGCTTTAAAAATTCCATTTACAAGACAATTGTTTATAATTCTATTCAATCGGTAGACTCATAACGATTGAAAAGAATGTTTTTGTTTGAGTTTGGGTTTGACCAATTCGTAAAAAAAAACTAATTAAAACATGCGTGTCCGTCAACCTTAAACAATAATAGTTGTCAATTTTATTTTTCAGTCTTTATGATGGTCGATACTTGATCTATCTCTTACTGTTACATCCCCGGGCAACGCCGGGCTCTACTGCTAGTATACCGATAATTGCTAATTCAATTAAACAGTGTTTCAATGCCGTTATGATCCGGAGTATTTTTATTACAAAAAAGGTTTTCCCTTGTCGTAAGGATGTCTTGCCTACCAGTCTACAAAGTCTAGTAATATATTAATATAAATGTCGATATGAGATCGACTATATGGGCAAGACCATCCAGCGGTTGGACGTAAGTATCACCCAGCATCTTCCAGGCAAGGTGCAATGCCTGTGATATACGGGCGTTGGAAAGTGCGAAGCCTGTGACACCGTCTTCAGACTGAACGATATCTCGTCATCCACCCCACGAGGGCATCATGTGGCACAAGGCCGGTTTAACGTGGGCTTTCGGAGCCCGTGGGCTCGGCCAAAATTATACCCTTTGAACCCGTATAAACGGGTTCAGGGTCGGTTTACCTCTCCGAAAGACACTCCGCCCTTCGGCGTAGCCTCGTTCGGGTTTCTCTCCGCCCGAAGGAAGAGAGTTCAACCGATCAGCCGATCAGCCGGTCGCCCGACTTCAGACTGAACTCCCTGCTTCCTCTTGAGGCGCAGTATTTATCACGTACGGAATAGTCCATTATGTTATTATGGGTAAGGTCCCATAACAATTCTTCTTATTTCTTTTCTGTCATGCACAGGGCTCGGACGAGACTCCATTTAGACTTACTGGTCTATTATTATTATTAACATGCAATGTTCTGCTGTGTGTAAGTTGGGCTTATTCAGGGAGACTACTGTCTGACTAGGAACATATTTAGTAATACAGAGTGGGGCAGAGCAACTTGCTTATTTAAATTTGGCGCCCGAAAGCGATGGTTGCTCCAAGGATGGTAGGGATGGACTTATTTGAGAGGGTGGGGCTTAAAGTTTGGTTCTTAACGTGCGTTATTTATTTTTTGTTTTCAGGAACCCCAGTGAGCATCATGTAGTGGACGAACTTGGAACGCGCTTTCGCTGTTGAGGCATTTTTTCAAGCTTAATCGTCTCAACACAACGTGCATTCCGTAGACATTTCAATATTGCCCCCCCGGTGGTTGTGTTCCTGGCCGGCAGTCGATTGTTTCATGGGTAAACAACTTCAGGGAAACGGGTGATGTAAAGAAAAAGAAACCTGACCTCCCACGAACAGCAAGGTCACCCCAAAACATTGACTCAGTGTATAGAGAAGAATGGACGCCATCTTACTGATATCATCTTTAAAACTGGTAAAAAATAAAATTCAAATGTTGAACTAGTTGCAGTTCAAAGAATTACATGTATACCTGCATTACTTGTGTTTTAATTGATATTCCAAATAAGCAAGTTACCCTGCCCCACCCTGTATAATTTTTCAAACAAATGCCTACTGGGGAATAGATTTCTTAGTATCAGGTGTTGATAAAAAAATTTCTTATCAGCATCTTTCTTTTATATTGGCGACGATTCTATTTCTGAGGAAGTGTCGGTCGAAAGGCGCCTAAAATTCTATTCTTAAACGTGATACTTTGTATCTATTTTAATAATAAAATTATGATCCTTGACTTTTGAATTATTTTGTCGTGGTGTGGCAAGAAGAAAGACCTGTTTAAATATATATGTATAGGAAGAAATATAGTTTTAAGTTGTGCTATATTTGTGGGATAAAGTGATCAATATCAGAGACAGAGCGTATGTAAATATGAATATATAAGTGGACACTGAAGTCAACAGTCAGATGCGACAGGCGGTTTCATGCTGTTTCGTCTGTGACCTCTGAGTGTTGACTTCAATGCTCACTTACTTATATATATATATATATATATATATATATATATATATATTCGATAAAATATCTAAAATACAAACGGTTGAAATGTTTCACAAGAGAACATTTCCAATATGTCATATTTTTCTCTCTCTCTCTCTCTCTCTCTACCTATATATATATATATATATATATATATATATATATATATATAGTTCCAGTTTGTCATATTTATATATATACTACCAGCATGGCCTGGCGTTGCCGTGCTTGATTCAAAATCGTATGACTCATATAGCAATCGCTATCATTTGTCTTAAAATATTTTTGCCCTTCCTTGCCTTTTAAAGGTGTGCCCTTTGCCGTGCTGATGTTGCTACATGCCTTACTTCTTGCCTATCTCACACTGCGAATTTTTTTCTAAGCTCTATACTAAAACATTAAATCTGTTATGAAAAAGAACTAAACAAAATGAACACAAAACGATCAGCTTTAAAAAAAAGGATTCGTAACTGGAAAAACCGAATGAAAAAAAATGTTAACAACAACACTTTTCACACCCAACCCAGTTCTGCGGAATCAGAATCAACGTTGAGTTTAAGCAAGCGAATGAACCAATTGGAGTAAAGTGCCATGCAGATTAAAAATTTTTCCCACTTGTGACGAATGCAGCTATCGAATTTTTTTTGCATGCTAGTTAACATTCGTGTCAGTCGGTGCTGTTGCCTCTCACGCTGGCCAATAGAATCTTCCTGCCTATTCGTGGCAGCCAGCTATTGGCTCTCACTCTGGGCAGTACAAAATGGCCGCAAACTACATGAAAACTGCCGTAGAAGCATGAAAATATCGAATATTTCCACTATCGATGGGAGTTGGGAAATGCAACGTCGGTGTTGGCCTTTCCACTAACTTGGAGCATGTGCATGTAAATGTTGGTGCAAATCCGTCGAAAATTGCGGCCGTGCATTCGTTACACACACACACACACACACACACATCCTGCCTTTTATATATATATATATATATATATTAAAATGACATGATTGGGTTCACTTTGTGTGGCATGTTTTTGAGTCCTGTTGCCAGGCATAGGTTCTTCCAGCTGCCACTCCCTTGACTCAGCGTAGCACTACCTACTCGATGCACTTGATGGCTATGAAGTTGACTTCATTTTTTGTTTCTCCTCCTGAGCTTCTCCATGTCCATTATCGACTTGGATGTTCTTGGAACCAGGTGTTGCCTATTACTTGGTCATTTGCTGTGCACCACTAGACTCATTTTTCTCCACGTTCGTTGTGGGTTCCAAGTCTGAAATTGCCTTTATCACATTATCTCTTTCCTTGCCTACGTTGGTATTCAGGTCTCCCACGAAAATTTCTTGCGATTTACACTGAGCCTTGGCGTTGTCTAGCATAGAGTAGAAATTTTCGATTTCTTTTCCGTGTTTTGTGCTGTCGGTGCATACACAGTTATAGTAGATATGCTAAAAGGCTTTCCTTTCAGTTCAACTATAAGAATTCTTTCAGTTAACTGACAGTATCGCAGAACGCATTTCATGATGTCTTGGTCTAGTATCAACCCAATTCCTTTTTCATTTTTCTCCAACTGCTTATATAATCCTGTACTTGTCACTGAGAAAATCTCCGTTGCTTGGCCATGTAATTTCACATACACGTAAAGTGTTGACGTTTCACCTACACAGTTCCTGTTTCCGGTTTTCCAACTGGCAGTTGTTTAACGTTTTAACGCTCCATGTTCCAAGAAATGTTTTTTGTTTGATGCGAATAGTCACTGGATGACGGTCAGCGGACACCTATCACTCATGTTGGTCATTACTGGGACTAGTTCCGAAGAATTTTATCCTCTTTACACTGTCTTTTCCGGAGACTTTCTTCTCACACCTACCTGCTACTTCAGCATCTTTCTCTACATACCGACCATGGCTCTTCACAATTTCCTCCCCTAGGTTGTTCTTAATTGTGTCCTTTTATTCTCGCTCTTAAACACTGTTCTGTCACTTATTTACACAAACTCACAAGGTAGGTCCGTCCTGGGTATGACGATAAACTACATCCGCGTCCTGGGGAAGACGATAAATTACGTCCAGCAGCAAGGCCACTGATCAGGAGGTTTTGAGGTCTGGTGTTCACAGGTCCACTCTAACGCGGGGTGGTAGCACCTGTTAGGGTTATAGCTATGGGCAAATAGTTGACTCAAAACACTAAACGAAAGTGGAAAAATAGATTTTAATTCCAGAAATAACTTTTTAAAAATTAGTGATCAGGGTAAATATTTGAAAAAATAAAACATTATCAGAAATCTAAAACGGGATGTCACTATTGTTAGGTTCCAGCCATGGGCAAATATTGACCCTAATAATGTCGTTTTGACGTATTTTTTAACGTAAAAAAAACGACATTTAATACGTCATTATCAGAAATAAAACCTAATAAATAACCCATTGAGGTTAATATGCCATAAAACAAAGCAAGCTATACATTTAAAAAAAATATTACCATCTATACATTTTTGGAAATAAAAAAGGAAATTTTGTCGGCTTTAAATAACCCATTGGGGTTGATATGCCTTAAAACAAAACAAAACAATCTCTATACATTGTTTTCCTCTGCCTCTCTTGTATTCAATCTGTCCTGTGAGTATCAGATTTTCCAAGCCCTCTTTCCTCATTATGTGCCCTAGAAATTTCAATTGTTTTCTTCCTGATGGTAAGTATAAGTACGTTTTTGCTTCCATTTTCTCTAAAACTTCATCGTTGCTTCGGTCCTTGGTGTATCCTTCTGAAGAAGCATATTTTTGTTGCTTCAAGTCGCGTCTTCATACGTGAGAAAATTGTCCAGCATTTATTGCTACAGGATGTATTAAATAACACTTCAGTACTTTTTCTTTGTTTCTAAGTAAATTTTCGGCTCTTAATATTTTGGAAGCAATATTTCGTTATTTCAACGCGCCTTCGCCATATCAGAGTCGCAGAATCTGTCATCAGTTAAAAAACTTCCCAGATATCTAATTTGTTGTACTTTGCTGTTTTTAATACAGTGCTATAACTCTTATATTCTCTGGTTCTTTATTTTTTGATTAGTGATATAAATTAATTCCATTATTCGAACTTCGTTGTCTCATAAAGTCACAGGCCTGGATGTTAAGATAACCCGTCAGTTGTGCAAATGAGAGAAAAATCAAGATTCGAAAAGATCCAAATATTTTTATGTTATGGCCTTGTTAAGGCCAGAAATAAAGATACAAGGGAGGAATTAAGTTAAACAAATATATTAACAGAAAAAAACTGTAATACAAACGAGAGTTTTATAGCAAGAATATTCGGTCTGACTGTCAGAGCTGACTGCTGGAAACTATCCTCTCTAAAAGGCAGTACCTGCTCCTATTTATAACTCAGGAGAGATACAAAGTCCATGCCACATGGGTGAAATTGCCAAAATTTAAGAAGGGTACAAATGTTCTTTTTTGTTGATCCCAGGTCGTCCCTTCAGGACATTGGCAATCAGAGATACAACTTTCTGTCATTTTGGCTTTTTCTCTTTTCCAAAGGCCACAAAAGGGCCTGATGTTAAGTTAATGACAGAAAAAATTTAAAGAAGGGTGCGTACTTAATCAGGAAAAAGACAATTGAAATTTCTTAATGATGCATTATTCTTCTAGGTCATGTCCCTTCAGGACATTGGCAATTTTGGCTCTCCACAACTTTTTCTCTTTCCAAAACCCTGTTCTGACATCTATTTAAACCCAAGTTTGATTAGATATGGCATATTAACAACGCTGTTTCCTTCTTGTATTCACTATGTCCTGTGGGTGTTAAATTTCAAAGCCTTCTTTCCTTTCGGAAGACATCTTCTGCCTTCAGATTTCAGTCTTGCACTTTTCGTCCTCTGTTAAAACACTTTCCAGATATGTAAATTTTTGTATTTTGTTATCTCTGATTTGTAATTTGCATTTTGAGCTCACCCCTTTTGCTAACAACCATGCATTCTGTCTTCTTGCAATTGATATTTATTCCTTTCTTCTCACTTCACTGCCTTCTGTAGGAGTTCTTCTAGTTCCATTTCTGTTAAGATTGTGGCCGTCAATAATGAATCCTGGTAAGATTTAGAGAGACTTAAATAAGAAATGTTGCCCAGTGATGAAATTCTCTCTGTTTACACATTCAGTAACCCTCTACAATGAGTGGCTCTTAGGCCTTGTATTATTGTATAAAAATCCTAGAAACAATTTTTGATTCTATTCCTGTGTAAATGGTAGGCAGAGCAGGAATTAAGATATATAACAAAAAGAATAACTTTATTAAGAGGTACAACGGAGAGGAAATTGTGGTGAGCCGTGATCGCCTACGTCTGGTAGGGACATGCCACAGAGAAGAAGAAACAAAGAAATCATCTTAGCCTGAGTACGAAGAATGTGTGACTGATAGTGAATAGAATTTGAGATACAACTCTACTGGTCTGAACATTGGCCCAATTTTAATGCCTACGAAATGAAACTTCACTTTGTGAATCATCTCAAAAGATCCCATTCCTACCTTCCATCATCATGTCTGATGCCGACCTCCTGTAGAGTGACATTTTGTGACTTCTTGGGCTAACATTATCGGCTGACATGAAGTAGAAATATATTGAATCCATTGCTATGTCTGTTGATAGAAAATTGGTTCACTGTGTCGAGCGAGATAATTTTTCTCTCCAGAATCTATCAAACATATTTAAAAGCCAACCATTCGTCTTTGCTTTGAATATTGCTGGTCCATTGTTCCAGCCCAGAGGTATGCAGGTTCGAATCCTACTGGAGAGTGCATATTTTTCATTAATGAGTTTTTCGAATATTGAAACCGGTAGAAGAAAGTAATCACACTGTTTAATAAATAAATGGAGAGATTACTACGAGATGAGTATATACTAAAAATAACGTTTAAAATGATAAAAATGTATGTATGTATGTGTATTTGTGTGAGTGTTATCTTTCTTGCATTGGAGACACCAAATGGTAGTGTCTTTGTTTATAAATCTGTGAGGTAAAAAAACTGATTCTCTGAAAAAGGGGAACGCAGCTATAATAGACATATGGATGTATCTATGTATGCATATGTGTGTAAGTTTGTGTGTGTGTGTGTGTGTGTGTGTGTGTGTGTGTCTTAGATGTTTTTTTTTTGCATTGGAGACACCAGTTGGCAGTGTCATTGATGTTTACAAATCTGAGAGGTGAAAAAACTGATTCTCTGAAAAAAGGGAACACATCTATAATAGACATATGTATATATCTATGTATGTATATGTTTGTTTGTGTGTGTGTATGTGTGTGCGTGTCTGGGATGTTTTTCTTGCACTGGCGACACCAGTTGGCAATGTCTTTGTTTATAAATCTTTGAAGTGAAAAAACTGATTCTCTGAAAAAGGGGAACACAGCTCTAATAGACATATGTATGTATCTATGTATGCATGTGTGTGCAAGTGTATGCGTGTGTGTGTGTGTGTGTGTGTGTGTGTGTGTGTGTGTGATGTTTTTCTTGCATTGGGGACACCAGTTGGCAGTGTCTTTGTTTATAAATCTGAGAGGTGAAAAAACTGATTCTCTGAAAAAGGGGAACACAGCTATAATAGACATATGTATATATCTATGTATGTATATGTTTGTTTGTGTGTGTGTGTGTGTGTGTGTGTGTGTGTGTGTGTGTGTGTCTGAGATTTTTCTTGCATTGGAGAACACCAGTTGGCAGTGTCTTTGTTTAAAAATCTGAGAATTGAAAAAAACTGATTCTCAGAAAGAGGAGAACCCTGCTATTATAGTTGGAAAAATATATTTAAAACGCCACCATTTTTATGCCATGGTTAATTTACCATTATTTTATTATGCCGTTTTAATTCTTCATCACTTTCTTAGATAATTCTTTCTATTTTTATTAATGAATTTATTAATTTCCTCACTAATTTTCCTTTTATTCTTTTTTCTATTTTCGTTTTTTTTCTATCTTAATCTATTTTCTTTGCTCTTAGATTATTTTTTTAATGTTTTTTTTTAATCTTTCATTATCCTTTTATGCCCCCCTTACTTTCTCTGTTGCCATTTATTCCTTTTTTTGATCCAATTTTCAAAGAGAAACGTTTACATTGTGCCTACAGTTCTTCAACCACATTCCTCTTCATGTCAATATGGCTTCTACTTAATTAATCCAACTTTGCATATTCCAGATATTAACTCATATTTTTTTTTTTTCCCTGTTTTCATTTTTTCAGCAAAATATTTTCATTTTCCGATAAATACCACCCTCTGGTCATGTTTGTTTTTCATGTTGTAATCCGGGATCAGAAAGAATCCCAATTTGGAATTTCTCTTCCTTTCAATCCTTAATGTCCTTTTTGAGGTTTTACCCTTTTTGAGGTCATTTTTTTTTCCCTTCTGTTTAAAAGAAGAAATTCTGTTACTGATACATTTTTTAAAGATTTTGTTTGACATTTTTTTTTTGAGGAGAGGGTTCATTTTCTTTCACTAGTAAGTCTTCTCTTATGTCGACTTTTTTTGTCGTATTATTCAGGATTTTCCTTCAGATGACTATTGTCTTATCCCTTTTCGATTGTCTTCTTCTTCTTCTTCTTCTTCTTCTTCTTCTTCTTCTTCTTCTCATCCTCCTCTTTCTTCTTCTCCCCTCCTCCTCCTCCTTCTTCTTCTTCTCCTCCTCCTCCTTCTTCTTCTTCTTCTTCTCCCCTCATCCTCCTTATTCTTCTTCTTCCCTGTCCTCCTCCTTCTTCTTTTCTTTATCTTCTTTTTTCCTTCATCCTCCTTCTTCTTTCCTCCTCCTCCTCCTTATTCATCTCTCTCCTCCTCCTCCTCCTTATTTTTCCCTCCGTCCTCTTCTTCCCGTCCTCCTTCTTCTCCTCGTTCTTCTTCTTCTCCTCCCTCCTCCTCCTTCTTTCAAGTCCTCTTCCTTCTTCTTCTTCTTCTTCTTCTCCTCGTTCTTCTTCTTCTCCCCTCCTCCTCCTCCTTCCTTTATCTCCCCTTCCTCCTTCCTTCTTCTTCTTCTTCTTCTCCTCGTTCTTCTTATTCTTCTCCTCCTCCTCCTTCTTCCTGTCCTCCTTCTTCTTCTTCTTCCTCCTCCCCTCCTCCTCCTTCTCCTTTTTCTCCTTTTTTCATCTCCCCCTCCTCCTCCTCCTTCTTCTTCATCTCCTCCTCCTTATTTTTCTTCATCTCCCCCTCCTCCTCCTCCTTCTTCTTCTTCTTCTTCTTCTGTTGTTAAGCTTCTATTCCATTTTTCTACTTGTTATTCTTTTTGCATAATTTCCTTCAGCATTTCTATTATTTCTTTTACTTGTTATTCTTGTTGTGCTCCTTCTTCTATTACTTCTTCTTTTTAATGTTCACCTTCTTTAACTTGTTCTTGGCCTTCCTCTTCTTCTTTTCATCTTCTTCTTTTTCATGTTCTTCTTCTTTGTCTTCTTTTTCTTCTTCATCTTCCTCCTCTTCTTCTTTTTACTGTTTGTCTTCTTTTTCTTATTTTCTTCTTCATCCTCTTCTGTGTCCTCTTTTTCATCTTCTTCTAGTTCTTCCCTTTTCTTCTACATCTTCTTATTTTTTCTCCTTATTTTTCTTCTATTTCTTTTTTCCTCTTTTTTTACTTGTTGTTGTTCATTTGTTATTTTTCTCATCGCCATTTTCCCTTTGTTTCTTACTCTTTTGTTTCTTTCTTTTGCTTCTTGTTACTGTTCTTTTTTCCTTTTTTCTTCTTCATCCTCTTCTGTTTCTTGTTATTCATCTTCTTCTTCTTCTTCCTTTTCTTCTACATCTTCTTTTTTCTCCTTATTTTTCATCTTCTTTTTCTTTTTTCTTCTTCTTTTACTTGCTGCTGTTCTTTTTTTCTTCTTCTCATTCTCCTTCTACTAATTTTGTAGTTTTTCTCCTTTCCTAATTCATGTTCATCATTTTTCAGTTTTCATTTTTCTTGCTTCTCTTTCTTTTTCTTCTGCTTCTTCATTTTGTTATTGTTCTTTTTTTTTCCTTTTCCTTATTGTTCTGCTGCTTACTTTGCTTAATTTTTATCCATTTTTTTGTTGTTTGGAATTCTTTTTAAGTCCTTCTACTTTTTTATCATCAGCTCCCCCTCCCTCTCTTTATGATCTTTCTTCATCTCTTTATTATTGTTGTTGTTCTGTTTCCTTCTTTCTGTTGTTTTTGCTCCCCTTTTCCACTTTATTGATATGTTTCTCTACTTCTTTTCTTTTTTTTCTTTCATTCATTTTTCATCTTTTTATTTGTTTTCTTTTGTTTATTTTCTTTCTTTTTCTTTTCTTTTCTTCTTTTGTTTCTTTTCTTTCTTTTTCTTTTCTTTTCTTCTTTTGTTTATTTTCCTTCCTTTTATTTTCTTTCTTTTTCTTCTCTTATTTCTTTTTCTTTTGTTTAATTTCCTTCTTTTTCATTTCTTTCTTTTTCTTCTTCTTCTTCTTCTTTGTCTTCTTTTTCTTTTGTTCCTTTTTCATCTTTTTATTTGTCTTCTTTTGTTTATTTTTCTTCTTTTTCTTCTTTTTTTGTTTCTTTTGTTTCTTTTTCTTTTGTTTCTTTTCTTTCTTCTTCTTTTATTTAATATCCTTCTTTTTCCTTTCTTTCTTTTTTCTTCTTCATCTTCTTCTTCTTCTTCTTTGTGTTATTTTTCTTTTGTTCATTTTCCATCTTTTTATTTGTCTTCTTTTCTTTCTTTTTCTTCTTTTTCTTCTTCTTTTGTTTATTTTCTTTCTTTTTCTTTTCTTTCTTCTTCTTTTGTTTAATTTCCTTCTTTTTCCTTTCTTTCTTTTTTCTTCTTCATCTTCTTCTTCTTCTTTGTCTTCTTTTTTCTTTTGTTCATTTTCTATCTTTTTAATTGTCTTCTTTTGTTTATTTTCCTTCGTCTTTTCTTTCTTTTTTTTTCTGTTTCTTCTTTTTTGTTTATTTTCCTTCTTTTTCTTTTCTTTCTTTTTCTGATCATTCTTCTTCTTTTGTTCACTTTTCTTCTTTTTCTTCTTATTCTCATTCACCTGCTTGTTTTTCTTCTTTTATGTTTTTTCTTTTCTTTTTCTTCTTCATTCTCTTTTCCACAATTTTTCTCTTCAATTAACTTTCTACATTCTTCTTTCCTTTTAACCTTTCCTAGCAGTGCGCATAAAAATCTTATGGCTTTCCAATTTTAATTTGCCTAGGAATCATAATTCTTAAGTTAATGATTGAATAAGGCCCTTGTGAATTCCACAACTATGAAATTCCCATGCAAATTCTGTGTTTGCCTCTTTAAATATTTGAGTTTAACAATTTTAACAAAATATTTCAATAACAACCAAATGTATGAATGAAGGTCATTATGTAAAGAAGTAAGAGGGTACAAATAAAATGATTCAAAATTAACAACCTCCCATCAAGTTGAAGCAGACATTCAATACACACAGGAGTTGGACAAAATAATTGGAACACTTGTTAAATTCAAAGAAAATTTATTTAATATAGAGTTGGTGCCTCACAGACAGCTTTAATCCGTCTAGGAATGGAATAATACAGCACCCTGACTTCATCCAGAGGAATTTTTAGTCATTCTTCCATTAAAACCTTCTCCAGCTCTTTGCGATGCGACGCTGAAGGATAATGGCTCCTAACTTGTTGCTCCAAAATTCACCACAAATGTTCAATAATATTGATATCTTGAGATTGGGGAGGCCACTCCATGTGTTCTAGCTCACTTTCATGCTCTTCATACCAATTCTTAACCACTCGAGCGGTATGTATTGGAGCATTATCGTCTTGGAAGATGCAGTCACCATCAGGGAATAAAGTCTTGGCCATTGGATGAACACGATCTCCCAAAATGTTCAGGTAATCTTTGCTGTTGATTCTACCATGCAGGGCAACTACTGGACTGAGACATTTCCATGATATGGCGGCCCAAACTATCACTGATCCACCTCCATGCTTCACTGTTGGAAGAAGGCAGTCAAGGTTGTAAGCTTCTTTGGGATGCCTCCACACATAAACTCTCCCTGAAGTTTAGAAAAGAGAAAAACTGGATTGTTTGAGAATATAACTTGCTTCCATTGGTCTGTAGACCAGACATTGTGATCTCTGCACCACTTCAACATCTTTTGAATGTTGCGAGTGGAGAGAAGAGGTTTCCTCACAGCGGCTCTTCCATGATATGCAGCCTTATGGTGCTCACTATGAACAGTTTTAGTAGAAACTGAACTATTCAGATGGTTATTCAACTCAGCAGTCACTTTGGCCACATTTGTCCGATGATTTTTTGCCAGATTGCGTTTCAATGCACGTCAGTCCCTGTCAGTAAGTTTGAAAGTCCGACCCGAATTGCTACGGTTGCTAGAGGTCTTGTCCTGTTTCTCGAATTGCATCAGTTTTCTTGATATGGTAGCTCTTGAAAAACCAAACAGTTCAGCAACCTTAGTGATCGAGGCTCCTGCCATGCGAGCTCCAACAATTTGCTTTTTTTCGAACTCGGAGAGGTCACGCATTTAACTTAGATTTTACTAAATTCTAAAAATAAATAAGACAAAGACAGTAAATTAGATAAATAAACGTATTTACAATAGATATAACCTGCAATTACGAAGTTTTAGTTAAATTTCTTAATATAATATGTCTTTGAAATATAGGAGTAGATTTTGCAACTGTTCCAATTATTTTTTCCAAACCTTATATATATATATATATATATATATATATATATATATATGTTAAGCTTTTCACCCCTAGCAAGGCGGGAAGCCACTAGTACGCAAAGGCTTATAGAGGATTTGGAGCGAGATGTTATCAACTACTTTATCTTTCTTTATTGTTTTATTTCAAAAGCTGTTTATATATGAAATATACATTACCTTCTCTGCCATTGCTATGTATCATGGCAAAAAGGTCATCCGTGTCATGCCATGTTTGTTGACAGAGAAGACAATGGATGGGTGTAAAGAAAACTCGAAGTTTAGTTTGGTTTAATGTGACTTTATTGAATGTAACTGAAGAGTCGTGACATTTTGGCTAAGATGGCGTTACTTATTTATACAAATAATAAGACAGGGGAGGTAACCAGGTTGTCTTTTCACCATGGTTAAAACCTATACATGATAAAAGATTAGTAATAACCAGGAATTATTAACACTGACCAGAACCAGAACATGGTTCGTAAAATTAATCTATTATTCAGAGGAGTACCTTCATTTTTATGTATGAACCTGTCCAATCATGATAAACACAATGAGGATGAAGATCTTGTTTTTTTTATCTAGTTATCCCATATTCCAGTTGTAAGGAAGAAGTTCCTGACAGTCAATAGTTTATTCAGAGGAGTACCTTCATTTTCATTTGAAAAGAAAACCTGTCTAATCATGATAAATACAATTAGGATGAAGATCTTGTTTTCTATCTAGTTATCCCATATTCCAGTTGTAAGGAGGAAGTTCCTGACAGCCAATATTTTCCCCAAAACTGACACTTTGTGCAACAGACTCCCAACTGGATACTTACCTAAACACTACAATTTTCAAAAGCCAATCATTATCTCTCGTTCTCCTCGAAATCTTCACTTTCTCTCATCCCGCCTCATGCCTCGCAACTATTTTAATTGTATCCTTCAAACTTGACTGGCTCTTGAGCATTGTATTAGTTTAATTCAAGTATTAAAAAGTTCCTTCTGACCAGTGGGCTATATGAGATATGGCTGCATTATTAAACAAATTCAAGGTAATTTTTCGTTGAAGAGACCTCGGCCATTTTCACTAGAGAAAAGCATGCATAGTTAATTTTTTTTCCTATAATTTAAAATTATTGGTATCACATTATTATCACTCAGTGACGTGTTAACTGGTTTGGCCATGTTCTGCAATAAGCTGATGACCATCACACCAGAGTTGTCTACCAGTTCGACCTGCCATCTGCAGAACTGAGACGGCCTTGCAGCCACTGGAAGAATGCCCCCCCCCCAGGACGTCCAGGAAATCAATATAGTGCTGGAGGATGTTCTGATGCTTGGTTAAGATGATGTGAGCTGGAGGGGCAAGGTTGCTCTCGTAGGCTCAACACTTTCATGGCATGAGATCTAGCAGCAGCAGCAGTAGCAGGATCATCATCAGCAGCAGTATCATCCTCATCAGCAGTAGTAGCAGTAGCAGCAGTATCATCACCATCAGCAGCAGTATCAGCAGCAGTATCACATTGTCATTGATGATGGCGTATTTAACACACTGCTGTGTTTTGTTTCTAATTTATTCATTTGAAAATATAAAAATTAATTTTCTTTGAAATAAAAAAAAAAATTCTTTTCTATCGAAAAGAATTATGAACGTTTCCAGTTTTTAAAGCAGAATTTATTTACACGTCTGATCTTCAATATTGTGGTACTGCTCCTACTTTAACTAAAAGCAGTGGCAAAGAAAATTTACACATGTAAATGATAGTTTCATTATTAGCAGAGGTGACAGGAAATGAAATAAATTTTGACAGGGCGATGTTTAGAGCAGGGAAAATACAGCAGTACTAAAAGTAATAACTTGATGATATATATAGACCTCAGCAGTAGAATGAGAATAATCTATCCCCAAAGATAATAAAGGTTAAGAATTTCCTGCAGGTTACCTGGATCCTTATACGCTTCAGAAAACTAGAGTGCACAATGGTAGTGTGATTAAAACAACAAAGATGAGGACAATAATCCGAATGTAAATAGGGTAAATAATGATAACTCCTCATCCCAGAGATTCAGACAGAAGGCGATGACGGGACGATAACAACAAAGATGAGGACAATAATCCGAATGTAAATAGGGTAAATAATGATAAATCCTCATCCCAGAGATTCAGACAGAAGGCGATGACGGACGATAACAACAAAGATGAGGACAATAATCCGAATGTAAATAGGGTAAATAATGATAACTCCTCATCCCAGAAATTCAGACAGAAGGCGATGACGGGACGATAACAACAAAGATGAGGACAATAATCCGAATGTAAATAGGGTAAATAATGATAACCTCATCCCAGAGATTCAGACAGAAGGCGATGACGGGACGATAACAACAAAGATGAGGACAATAATCCGAATGTAAATAGGGTAAATAATGATAACTCCTCATCCCAGAAATTCAGACAGAAGGCGATGACGGGACGATAACAACAAAGATGAGGACAATAATCCGAATGTAAATAGGGTAAATAATGATAACTCCTCATCCCAGAGATTCAGACAGAAGGCGATGACGGACGATAACAACAAAGATGAGGACAATAATCCGAATGTAAATAGGGTAAATAATGATAACTCCTCATCCCAGAAATTCAGACAGAAGGCGATGACGGGACGATAACAACAAAGATGAGGACAATAAAAAGAAAAAATAATCCGATAACTCCTCATCCCAGAATTCAGACAGAAGGCGATGACGGACGATAACAACAAAGATGAGGACAATAATCTGAATGTAAATAGGGTAAATAATGATAACTCCTCATCCCAGAGATTCAGACAGAAGGCGATGACGGACGATAACAACAAAGATGAGGAAAATAATCCGAATGTAAATAGGGTAAATAATGATAACTCCTCATCCCAGAAATTCAGACAGAAGGCGATGACGGGACGATAACAACAAAGATGAGGACAATAATCCGAATGTAAATAGGGTAAATAATGATAACTCCTCATCCCAGAGATTCAGACAGAAGGCGATGACGGGACGATAACAACAAAGATGAGGACAATAATCCGATAAATAGGGTAATAATGATAACTCCTCATCCCAGAGATTCAGACAGAAGGCGATGACGGGACGATAACAACAAAGATGAGGAAAATAATCCGAATGTAAATGGGGTAAATAATGATAACTCCTCATCCCAGAGATTCAGACAGAAGGCGATGACGGGACGATAACAACAAAAGATGAGGACAATAATCCGAATGTAAATAGGGTAAATAATGATAACTCCTCATCCCAGAGATTCAGACAGAAGGCGATGACGGACGATAACAACAAAGATGAGGACAATAATCCGAATGTAAATAGGGTAAATAATGATAACTCCTCATCAGAGATTCAGACAGAAGGCGATGACGGGACGATAACAACAAAGATGAGGACAATAATCTGAATGTAAATAGGGTAAATAATGATAACTCCTCATCCCAGAAATTCAGACAGAAGGCGATGACGGGACGATAACAACAAAGATGAGGACAATAATCCGAATGTAAATAGGGTAAAATGATAACTCCTCATCCCAGAAATTCAGACAGAAGGCGATGACGGGACGATAACAACAAAGATGAGGACAATAATCTGAATGTAAATAGGGTAAATAATGATAACTCCTCATCCCAGAAATTCAGACAGAAGGCGATAACGGGACGATAACAACAAAGATGAGGACAATAATCCGAATGTAAATAGGGTAAATAATGATAACTCCTCATCCCAGAGATTCAGACAGAAGGCGATGACGGGACGATAACAACAAAGATGAGGACAATAATCCGAATGTAAATAGGGTAAATAATGATAACTCCTCATCCCAGAAATTCAGACAGAAGGCGATGACGGGACGATAACAACAAAGATGAGGACAATAATCCGAATGTAAATAGGGTAAATAATGATAACTCCTCATCCCAGAGATTCAGACAGAAGGCGATGACGGGACGATAACAACAAAGATGAGGACAATAATCCGAATGTAAATAGGGTAAATAATGATAACTCCTCATCCCAGAAATTCAGACAGAAGGCGATGACGGGACGATAACAACAAAGATGAGGACAATAATCCGAATGTAAATAGGGCGATAACTCCTCATCCCAGAAATTCAGACAGAAGGCGATGACGGGACGATAACAACAAACAGGACAATAATCCGAATGTAAATAGGGCAAATAATGATAACTCCTCATCCCAGAAATTCAGACAGAAGGCGATGACGGGACGATAACAACAAAGATGAGGATAATACTTTGAATGTAAATAGTGTAAATAAGGATAACTCATCCCAGAAATTCAGACAGAAGGCGATAACGGGACGATAACAACAAAGATGAGGACAATAATCCGAATGTAAATAGGGTAAAAATAATGATAACTCCTCATCCCAGAGATTCAGACAGAAGGCGATGACGGGACGATAACAACAAAGATGAGGACAATAATCCGAATGTAAATAGGGTAAATAATGATAACTCCTCATCCCAGAAATTCAGACAGAAGGCGATGACGGGACGATAACAACAAAGATGAGGACAATAATCCGAATGTAAATAGGGTAAAAAATAATGATAACTCCTCATCCCAGAAATTCAGACAGAAGGCGATGACGGGACGATAACAACAAAGATGAGGACAATAATCCGAATGTAAATAGGGTAAATAATGATAACTCCTCATCCCAGAGATTCAGACAGAAGGCGATGACGGGACGATAACAACAAAGATGAGGACAATAATCCGAATGTAAATAGGGTAAATAATGATAACTCCTCATCCCAGAAATTCAGACAGAAGGCGATGACGGGACGATAACAACAAAAGATGAGGACAATAATCCGAATGTAAATAGGGTAAATAATGATAACTCCTCATCCCAGAGATTCAGACAGAAGGCGATGACGGGACGATAACAACAAAGATGAGGACAATAATCCGAATGTAAATAGGGTAAATAATGATAACTCCTCATCCCAGAAATTCAGACAGAAGGCGATGACGGACGATAACAACAAAAGATGAGGACAATAATCCGAATGTAAATAGGGTAAATAATGATAACTCCTCATCCCAGAAATTCAGACAGAAGGCGATGACGGGACGATAACAACAAAGATGTGGACAATAATCCGAATGTAAATAGGGTAAATAATGATAACTCCTCATCCCAGAAATTCAGACAGAAGGCGATGACGGGACGATAACAACAAAGATGAGGACAATAATCCGAATGTAAATAGGGTAAATACGATAACTCCTCATCCCAGAGATTCAGACAGAAGGCGATGACGGGACGATAAAACAAAGATGAGGACAATAATCCGAATGTAAATAGGGTAAATAATGATAACTCCTCATCCCAGAAATTCAGACAGAAGGCGATGACGGGACGATAACAACAAAGATGAGGACAATAATCCGAATGTAAATAGGGTAAATAATGATAACTCCTCATCCCAGAGATTCAGACAGAAGGCGATGACGGGACGATAACAACAAAGATGAGGACAATAATCCGAATGTAAATTAAATAATGATAACTCCTCATCCCAGAAATTCAGACAGAAGGCGATGACGGGACGATAACAACAAAGATGAGGACAATAATCCGAATGTAAATAGGGTAATAATGATAATCCTCATCCCAGAAATTCAGACAGAAGGCGATGACGGGACGATAACAACAAAGATGAGGACAATAATCCGAATGTAAATAGGTAAATAATGATAACTCCTCATCCCAGAAATTCAGACAGAAGGCGATGACGGGACGATAACAACAAAGATGAGGACAATAATCCGAATGTAAATAGGGTAAATAATGATAACTCCTCATCCCAGAAATTCAGACAGAAGGCGATGACGGGACGATAACAACAAAGATGAGGACAATAATCCGATTGTAAATAGGGTAAATAATGATAACTCCTCATCCCAGAGATTCAGACAGAAGGCGATGACGGGACGATAACAACAAAGATGAGGACAATAATCCGAATGTAAATAGGGTAAAATAATGATAACTCCTCATCCCAGAAATTCAGACAGAAGGCGATGACGGGACGATAACAACAAAAGATGAGGACAATAATCCGAATGTAAATAGGGTAAATAATGATAACTCCTCATCCCAGAAATTCAGACAGAAGGCGATGACGGGACGATAACAACAAAGATGAGGACAATAATCCGAATGTAAATACGATAACTCCTCATCCCAGAAATTCAGACAGAAGGCGATGACGGGACGATAAATAAACAGTGGATGAGGCGACAACGAAACCAAAGAATGGAAATAGGGTAAATAGGGATAATCCTCATCCCAGTGATTCAGACCAGAAGGCGATGACGGGACGATAACAACAAAAGATGAGGACAATAATCTGAATGTAAATAGGGTAAATAATGATAACTCCTCATCCCAGAAATTCAGACAGAAGGCGATGACGGGACGATAACAACAAAGATGAGGACAATAATCCGAATGTAAATAGGGTAAATAATGATAACTCCTCATCCCAGAAATTCAGACAGAAGGCGATGACGGGACGATAACAACAAAGATGAGGACAATAATCCGAATGTAAATAGGGTAAATAATGATAACTCCTCATCCCAGAAATTCAGACAGAAGGCGATGACGGGACGATAACAACAAAGATGAGGACAATAATCCGAATGTAAATAGGGTAAATAATGATAACTCCTCACAGACAGAAGGCGATGACGGGACAATAACAACAAAGATGAGGACAATAATCCGAATGTAAATAGGGTAAATAATGATAACTCCTCATCCCAGAAATTCAGACAGAAGGCGATGACGGACGATAACAACAAAGATGGGACGATAACCAAAAGATGATGATGGAAATCCGAAAGGCGATGACGGGACGATAACAACAAAGATGAGGGGTAAATAGGTAAATAATGATAACTCCTCATCCCAGAGATTCAGACAGAAGGCGATGACGGGACGATAACAACAAAGATGAGGACAATAATCCGAATGTAAATAGGGTAAATAATGATAACTCCTCATCCCAGAAATTCAGACAGAAGGCGATGACGGGACGATAACAACAAAGATGAGGACAATAATCCGAATGTAAATAGGGTAAATAATGATGACTCCTCATCCCAGAGATTCAGACAGAAGGCGATGACGGGACGATAACAACAAAGATGAGGACAATAATCCGAATGTAAATAGGGTAAATAATGATAACTCCTCATCCCAGAGATTCAGACAGAAGGCGATGACGGGACGATAACAACAAAGATGAGGACAATAATCCGAATGTAAATAGGGTAAATAATGATAACTCCTCATCCCAGAAATTCAGACAGAAGGCGATGACGGGACGATAACAACAAAGATGAGGACAATAATCCGAATGTAAATAGGGTAAATAATGATAACTCCTCATCCCAGAAATTCAGACAGAAGGCGATGACGGGACGATAACAACAAAGATGAGGACAATAATCCGAATGTAAATAGGGTAAATAATGATAACTCCTCATCCCAGAAATTCAGACAGAAGGCGATGACGGGACGATAACAACAAAAGATGAGGACAATAATCCGAATGTAAATAGGGTAAATAATGATAACTCCTCATCCCAGAAATTCAAGAAGAAGGCGATGACGGACGATAACAACAAAGATGAGGACAATAATCCGAATGTAAATAGGGTAAATAATGATAACTCCTCATCCCAGAAATTCAGACAGAAGGCGATGACGGGACGATAACAACAAAGATGAGGACAATAATCCGAATGTAAATAGAATTAAAATGATAACTCCTCATCCCAGAAATTCAGACAGAAGGCGATGACGGGACGATAACAACAAAGATGAGGACAATAATCCGAATGTAAATAGGGTAAATAATGATAACTCCTCATCCCAGAAATTCAGACAGAAGGCGATGACGGGACGATAACAACAAAGATGAGGACAATAATCCGAATGTAAATAGGGTAAATAATGATAACTCCTCATCCCAGAAATTCAGACAGAAGGCGATGACGGGACGATAACAACAAAGATGAGGACAATAATCCGAATGTAAATAGGGTAAATAATGATAACTCCTCATCCCAGAAATTCAGACAGAAGGCGATGACGGACGATAACAACAAAGATGAGGACAATAATCCGAATGTAAATAGGGTAAATAATGATAACTCCTCATCCCAGAAATTCAGACAGAAGGCGATGACGGGACGATAACAACAAAGATGAGGACAATAATCCGAATGTAAATAGGGTAAATAATGATAACTCCTCATCCCAGAGATTCAGACAGAAGGCGATGAAGGGACGATAACAACAAAGATGAGGACAATAATCCGAATGTAAATAGGGTAAATAATGATAATCCTCATCCCAGAAATTCAGACAGAAGGCGATGACGGGACGATAACAACAAAGATGAGGACAATAATCCGAATGTAAATAGGGTAAATAATGATAACTCCTCATCCCAGAAATTCAGACAGAAGGCGATGACGGGACGATAACAACAAAGATGAGGACAATAATCCGAATGTAAATAGGGTAAATAATGATAACTCCTCATCCCAGAAATTCAGACAGAAGGCGATGACGGGACGATAACAACAAAGATGAGGACAATAATCCGAATGTAAATAGATAAAAAATAATGATAACTCCTCATCCCAGAAATTCAGACAGAAGGCGATGACGGGACGATAACAAAGATGAGGACAATAATCCGAATGTAAATAGGGTAAATAATGATAACTCCTCATCCCAGAAATTCAGACAGAAGGCGATGACGGGACGATAACAACAAAGATGTGGACAATAATCCGAATGTAAATAGGGTAAAAATAATGATAACTCCTCATCCCAGAAATTCAGACAGAAGGCGATGACGGGACGATAACAACAAAGATGAGGACAATAATCCGAATGTAAATAGGGTAAATAATGATAACTCCTCATCCCAGAAATTCAGACAGAAGGCGATGACGGGACGATAACAACAAAGATGTGGACAATAGTCCGAATGTAAATAGTGTAAATAATAACACCTAATCCCAGAAATTCAGACAGAAGGCGATGAGGGGATGGTAAAAAAAAAGATGTGGACAATAGTCCATATGTAAATAATGTAAATAATAACACCTCATCCCTGAGATTCACACAGAAGGCGATGAGGGGATGATAACAACAAAGATAAGGTCAATAGTTCGAATGTAAATAGTGTAAGTAATGATAAATTTCGTCCCAGAAATTTAAACAACAATACCTATCAGATGGTGACATGGAAATTGTAAGTTCAATCCTTGGGCTGGGCAGTGTATCCTTGGACTCAGTGGAAATAGTGCAAACAATAACTGAGACATACGAGAAATAAAACCTAGATTGAATGAGAAAAGGGTTCAGAATTCCTTGATAGTTACCTAAATTTATATACACTTGAAGAAAGCCATAAAGAACCACAGTCAAAACAACAGTAGTCTGAATGTAACTAGTGTAAATAATATTAACTTCTCTTAATGTATGTATAGCTGGCCACTCCCTATTGCAGATGCTTGTTCAGGCGCATTTGTGTTTATTCAACACCTGCAGAGCCCACCTGTGGTTTATACTGCAACTATGTTGAGCAGACCTTAGTTACAGTTTCTGGGAAAGAGCATGTTATCTAGCACGATCAACACACTCAAGTGCTCAGCCTGCGTGCTAGTACAGTTATTGACGGCACCCAAAGCTTCCGTTTACCCAATTTCGCTCACAAAGCTTGGGTCAAGCTGTGGTTTGGTTTTCAGCCGCTTTCCAAAGATGCCGCACGCTGGGATCCCCAACATCCAGTCTGATAACATCAGGAAGTCTCCTTCCTCACAAATCGGCCATTGTGAGATTTGAACCTAGGTCTCAAGGTCAGAATACAAGTGTTCTAACCACTCGGTCACGTGTCCATAATACTAAAACTTCCTCATAATCTAATTCTTAGAGTACTGACTTTCTCAGAGAAATTTAGGGGGAGAGAAATACACTAGTATGCATGTAAATATAGCTTGAAAGAAAGAAGACATTACAATTTTAGATGCACATGTGTGTGTGTGTGTGTGTGTGTGTGTGTGTAAAGTGTTCTGTCGGAGGACAGATATCCCCATATTGGGAACAAATCCTATGATGGTGTTACTTCTACAGCATGGAAGGTGTAAAAGAGAAAAAAGAGAAAGAAGACAGGAACTGTCCCATTTTTATAGCTGCTTAACAGAATCACCTTATTAAACCAAGTGGGGGTAACTCAAATTCTCAATGAAAATTGCTAACTTTTTATTAAATTTTATATAGGTTATTAGAGTAGTTCAATTTGCTATGTAAACAAAATTTGCAAATACTACATGATTTCTTAAATTGTGAAAAAAAAAAAAAATGAAATTTGATATTTGTAATCTGGACTTTTTTATAATGGCTTACAAATTACAAATTTAAAGAAGAATTTTATTAAGTCTTTAAGTAAACACACATACACACACACACACACACACACACACACACACACACACACATATATATATATATATATATATATATATATATGAGTTTAAAAATCAGGTGGTTAATTAAAATATGCAACCATGGTTTCGACCTGACAGCCTCTTCTGGTGATACTTTTAAAATGACCACTTTAATGCTTTACTTCGAAAAACCAAAAAGAATGTTACATAATTATCTTTCAAAAAATATAATGAGGAGCATGATGACTGAATGACAGGACATTGGGTGTGGCAGGAAGGGAAGGGGCAAAGGCGGGTGAAGGAAAGAAAAGAATGGAAAGGAACTAAAATGCAAGTGTATTGTAAATGTATGCAGTAAAAAGGGAAATCAAATATGTAACTTAATTGTTATGAAGGATGCGGGGTGGGACCATATCTAAAGGGTGACAGTGTTTTTTTTTCATTCTTTTAGATTGGTTGCATATTTTAATTGACCTTCTAATATTTAAACATGTTTATGTTTGACACGAAGGCTCACACTACACCTTTCTGACCATAGCTCAATTAGGTTTCATTTAAATACTCATGGAGACCTAGCGGACAATATTCATAACATACTTGTTGACAACACAAATATAATAGCATCAACTACATACAAAAAAAGGCTAAAAATAATGGAAGCCTTATTAATAAAAACAAAAAACAACACTCAATAACATCATCTGTGAACATGGACACAATATCTTGACTGTGTTTTGAAAGTGAAAACATTATATAAATACATACAACAAACTATTTCTTGTTAACAGTTAATATATTTCAACTTTGAAAATGGCTAAATGTATAGCCGAAAGCGCTTGGATAAAAAGAACAGTGGGACAGTTTTATCTAATTTATCATTCAAAAAGAAAACAATTATTAGATCACATGAGAAATTGTATAAAAAACTAAATCAAAGCATCTTGTCTGTCATGTTCAATGAAATGTGTATAAAAAAAGAATTGCTGCCTAAATACATAAATGTTATATACATAAAGGGTGTTGCAATAACTTGGACCGATTTTAAATGTGAATTAAGTTTAAGCGTCTTATGATTTTTTTTCTTTTTCTTTCAGATTTAACAGTTTAAGTCTTTGGCAATTTCGGCCATTGGAAGATTAACAATCAAACAATGTGTTAAAGTTTCAAGAGTGCAAATGGAAAAATTGTTCTTAAATTCAAATAAACTGAGTCGATGGCAGATAGGAAGACACCATTGTGTGCTTGTTTACACTGTTCAGTTGAAAACATTGCTGCAGTGCACGAGAATGTGGCCGAAAATCCAGACCCCTCGGTTCTTCATTAGGCGCAGTATTTAAACCTCTCCACAACAATATTACATCATTTCCAACTGCATTCTCGGGTGGTTGGTTATGCTGAGTAAAACAATCGCGAAGTGCACGAAATGTTTGAGCATCCATTTTCCTAATAGGATTTGATAACTTTAACACGTTGTTTGATTGTTAATCTTTCCATAGTTAAAATTGTCAGAACATACTTTATATATATATATATATATATATATATATATATATATATATATATATATATAATTATAGATAACTAGACTCGTTTGAAAAACCCTCGAATTTTTTTGATTTGCTAATAATCAAATCAATCTCGAGGGAAAAAAAGTTTAAAAAAAGAAAGAGCTACAAACGTGAACTTCTGTCGACAAAAAAATATCGCACAGATACAGGTCTGAAGCCCCCCCCCCCCAAAAAAAAAACCCGACACGAGTAAACAACTAACTAACAAAAGCGCTCAATACAATCGTAGAGCAGACCTTGATGTTGTTTTTTTGTTTGTTTTTTTTTTCCCTCCCCATTTTTGTTGAATAAATATTTAACTTAGGTTTGTTTGTGGTTCTTTGGTCACGCCTATAATATGCGTTTCTCTTTGCCTCGTCAGCCTTACTTTCCCTGACGATCCGTTTAGGTGCAACCTAGGTAGATTTGTCTGGCTCCATAGATCTATCTATCTATCTATCTATCTATCTATCTATCTATCTATCTATCTATCTATCTCTCTCTCTCTCTCTATATATATATATATATATATATATAAACCAATTTCTGCCTTCTAGCAGTATGGCTGACGCTAAGCTCTGAGAGAATGACTCATTGCTCCTTTTCAGGTTAACATTCTCGGCTGACATGAAATGAAAAGACTACATTGAATTTATTGCTGCTTCATAGTAGTAGACAATTTTTCTCTCCATCGTTTATCTTACCTATTTGTAAGTCTACCATTTACCCATGCTTAGAATATTGCTGGCACACAGTCTGGTGCTTCTGCTATGTATTTAGAGATTCCTGATAAAATCCAAAGAATAATCAGCAATATTCTTGCTCCTGACTTGTCATCCTGGCTTCAGTCACTTTCCCACTGTAGTAACATTGCTTCCCTGTGCATTTTATGTAAATACTTTCATGGTAATTGTTCAGATTAGCTCTTCACTATGGTACCTAGACTTTATGAATTAAAGCATAATAATAGATTTTCCGTTGAAATGGCTAGAAGTGACCATCAGGTTTATGCTAACAGTTTCTTCTCTCACACGTCTCATTTCTAGAACTCTCTTAAGGCTCCATTTTTTCCAACTTTGATCTTCAAAAATTTTAATGTAATGTCATTTATTATCTCCTGCCTTCTTGATTACCCTTCGATTGTTCACTTCATAATATTTTTCTTTTTCTTATTCTTTTGTAGCTTCTTTGTGACTTAGTGACTTCAGTGCTTTGCCTGGCGTAAAATAAATGGAGGAAAATGCCTGCAATGACTGGAGGTGACATTCAACCTTACGGGCATGAAAAATAGTGATGAACTAGATTGATTCTTGAAAATGACTGATTGAAACTCTTTGAATAAAAGAATGATTCTAATTTCAGTGATAATTTTGATCTTCAAAAATTTAAATTTGATTTCCATCATTACCTTCTGAATTCTTGTTCTTTTACTGTTTTGTCTCCTTAATAGTGTTTTTCATTTTTTTCATATATTTTCTAACACTCAGTAACCCCCCTTCCATCTTAGTGGCTTTATTGCTTTGCTTGGGTTGAAATAATTAAAAAAAATCAAATAAAGATCAAAGAAAGAGATTGAAAAAAGAATGAATCAAGAAGGAAGGAAATTAATGAAAATAGGAATAGATGAAATGAGAGAAAACGCAAACATTTTCCACCCTCCAACCTTTCTCTCACAGGTGAGATATGGCAAGTCTCTCACGGCTCTGAAGCTACAGCCATGGAAAGTTGTCAGATGAACTATATTTTCTGGTTCCACCAGGCCTGACCTTCACGGTGGTTCTTTGGTCCTGACATGACACTTAAATTGTAGCAAACCACCGACATTCCCTCTGCATTATCTTGGCGAGAAGTAAGCTCTACTCAAACATTTTTTCCCGCCCTATGCAACAGACTCCCAAGAGGATGTTTACTCGATCACTGCAATATTAACCTGTTCAAGTCTAGAATGAACCGTTATCTTCCTCTCCTATCCATATAAACTACCCACTGATGTAACCCTCTACCTCGATCGGCCCCCAGACCTTGTAAAGAATGAACTTTACTGTAAAAAAAAACAACAAAAAACAAACAAACAAAAAACAAAAAAAAAAAATGTAAAACAAAATGTACGAAAGAGAACAAGAAAAATAAAAGACAAAGCATGAGAATTTTATTTCATTCGGAAAAAGAAAGAAAAGACAAATTAACTGAATGAAAATAAGGAAAGAATATAACATGGAGAGTAGTGGTGGTGGTGGTGGCAGCAGCCATTTTTAAATTTTTGGTATCTGTCAATTCATAGTTTCAGAAGCAATGGCTGATATCTGTGGCTTCTGTCAGTGCCTGTCACGGTCATAGTATTCCCAAATAGAATCCATTTCGCGAGGAAAACTCATCAGAAGAGATCCAGGGAACTAAAAAGACTAGTAGAAAGCTTTTGCAGACAGAACTCAGAAGGAGAGGGCATTGGAAGTGCTTTCTTTTTCTTTCTTTTTCTCTCTTATTTTGTAAGATTCGACCTACTTGTCAAAATACGTTAGAAAAATACAGGGCTTCCAAAATGGATTGCAAACTAAGCAGACGAGGAATTCCGCGGAGTTTTATTTTTATTTATTTAGTTTAATTCCCTGTCATGCATTTTTTTTTGTTTTTGTCAAGGTCTTGCTTTCCTGAATAGTCTAACATTATCTTTTCCTTTGTCATTTTAACTTTTCATAATTCTTTCTTTTTATATTTTCTTCCATAAAATAAGTGTTCTATACATGTATGGGTTAAAAGGTCGGAGGGAGACAGAGAGGTAAAGGAAAGAATGAGAGAGGGAAAGAAAGATGGAATGAATGGATAGAAAAGAGAAGAGAAGGATATAGAGGAGAGAGACTGAGGGAAAGTGGTTGGAAGAGGAGGAGAGAAAAGAAAGTAGGAATGTAAAGGAAGTGAACTGGTAAGAGAGGGTGTGATCGAGTAGAAGTAAAAAAAAAGAGATAGAGAAAGAATGAGATGATAGAAGAGGATACGGGGGACAGAAACGGAGGGGAAATAGGAGAAAGATAGAAAGAGAGAGATTGAGTGGTGAGTAGGGGTGAGAAAGAGAATGAGGAGAGATAGTAAGAGTGAGAGAGGGAAAATGAAGACAGAGAAAAGAGGGTAAAAGTGAGAACAAGAGAAGATGAGTAAGTATAGGGGGAGACTGAGGGAGGCGAATCACAAGAAAAGAGGGATACTGGGGGAGGGAGAAGGAGAGAAAACGAAGCGGAACAAAAGAGAGGGGTTGAACAGGGTGGGAAATCAAGAGAAAGAGAGAGAGAGAGAGAGAGAGAAGTGAAGAGGAAGCAGAGATTGGGAGAGGGAGACAGAGGGAAGTCTAGGGAGAGAGAATAAGATGAAGAAGGGCAGATATGAAAAGAGAGAGAGAGAGCAGTAGAGAGAAAAAAAGGGTAGAGAAAGAAGGAAGGAGGTTAAGGAGTGAGTACGTGAGAGTCATTATAAAGATTTCGTATATATATATATATATTTATATATATATATATATATATATATATATATATATATATATATATGTGTGTGTGTGTGTGTGAAAATATATAGAAAATAGGAAAGAACTCGTTAGGTAAATAACCCAAAGTTCTTATATTTTTTTGTTATTATTCTTTAAAAAATAGTGCTCGATACAACATGAAGATGGAACAGAGTTCGGCTCTTGTTTTGAAACATGAGACCTCTTATGTAGCGTTTTTGGAATCATATTTTTAAATTTAATATATATATATATATATATATATATATATATATATATATATATATATATATATACAGGTAATAATACATTGGTATATAATCCAAGTGAATCCTAATAATTACAACCAAATTTTGGTCTGTAGATTGCAATTGAGGCTGTCTATATCTCCAATGTAGCAAATTTTAAACAATATCTATATATATATATATATATATATATATATATATATATATATATATATATATATATTAAGAAATGGACAAAGTCCGACAATTTATTTATTAAAAAACATTTTATGTTTAACGTTGTTTTTTATAGATACAAGTATTTAAGTAAATGCTCTCTTTATAATAAACAGTATTAAATAACATTTACCGGCCTGAATGTCCGAGAAATTTTCATAGAAAATATTTGTCTTTTGACAGGATTCGAACCTGCATCCTATACGGAACCGTCATTTTGTATCTATTTTGAAACATGAGACCTCTCATGTAGCGTGTTGGAATCATATTTTTAAATAAATATTATATATATATATATATATATATATATATATATATATATATATATATATATATATATATATATATATATACAGGTAATAATACATTGGTATATAATCCAAGTGAATCCTAATAATTACAACCAAATTTTGGTCTGTAGATTGCACCGAGGCTGTCTATATCTCCAATGTAGCAAATTTTACATAATATCTGTATATATATTTTCTGTATACATATATATATATATATATATATGTGTGTGTGTGTGTGTGTGTGTGTGTGTGTGTGTGTGTGTGTGTGTGTTTGTGTGAATTATCAGTCAGGACAAACTTGCATTGGGGGTCGTCATTCTCTCTTCTTATTCCCTATTTCCCCTGTGATGGCGTAGGTGCATATGCCTGTGAAGGCCCAGCCTACTCCTAAAGAGTTTCGAGCAGGAGTCACAAAAGAGTGTTGGGTGGTATATGTGGATGGGCGAGTTGTGCCTTCCTGACAGCCAGTCGCAGATCCTCTTCATTTTGACGGTTGTCCTCGAAAAAATTTACCCACCTCAGATGGTTCTATGCCAGGATGGTCAATTTGCTGCAACGATTTCCCAGGTCAATGTTGGCCTGTGTCGAATCCTTGAAGTGTTGTTTTGGGCATTCTGGACACGTGACCTCTCCAGCAGAGGCAATGCTGAAGAATGGTAGCCTCAATGCTGGGGAGAGATGTCCGAGAGAAGACCTTGTTGCTGGTGATGTGGTCCTCCCATCTGTTGTGAAGGATTCTTCAGAGCTTTGTTTTCTGGATATATATATATATATATATATATATATATATATATATATATATATATATATATATATGACGATATAAACGTCCCGGAAAATTTAATTCCAGTCGAGCACTCTGGAGAGAAAGCGCGAATTTTTAACCAATGACTACTACTGCTAATACTGCAAAGCTCTTCTATGAATTGAGCCCTCTCTGTCATTGCCTTGTCTATTTGAAGAATAGGTACGTTGAAATTTGCACTCCTCTCTACTAGTCAACTGATAGCTCAAGGGTAAAATCAGTCAAGTTTCGATCCCAGCTTGAAGCAATTGGATGACTGAGGAACTGTGATGCAGCAAAACAGTCTGTCTGTGGATGATATATATATATATATATATATATATATATATATCTGCATTTATTTATATATATATATCTGCATTTATTTTTATATATATATATATATATATATATATATATATATGCATTTATATATATATATATATATATATATATATATATATATATATATATATGCATTTTTTCATGCTTATACGTTTTTTTTATAGATACAAAATGCTCTGTTTATAATAAATAGTATTAACGACATTTAACTTGGTCACAAACGCACCTGAATCCAACTATATATATATATATATATATATATATATATATATATATATATATATATATATGTGTGTATGTATATATATATATATATATATATATGTTCTAGGACATTTTTTCCGGACAATTGCATCAATGGACATTTGCGTCCCCGGGTAATTTCGTATCTATGATAATTTTTTGAAGGTTTTTAAGGCAATTACCATAAATTTTGAAAAAGGCAGAGGCAGTAATAATAAATTTTTAAATAAAGAAAGAAAGGAATAAAATTAAAAAAAAATAAAAGTTTATTTTTATTTAAAATACAATGACAGATTACCAGTGTTTCAAGATCGCTCTATACATCGCCAGTATGTTTTTGTTTCATCGGCGTTTTTCATATGATAGAATTAGCTGCAATTTTCCTCGTCCACAAATATTTTTCCACCAGTGTTTGATTTTCGGAACTTTACCAAATAAAAATATAATCAATAAAATCCAGAATCTATTAGACTTTTGCAGTACGCACTGCTGGAGAGAACTGAAACTGCTAGTTTAATTTTCTCTTGCTTTAAAAAAGAAAGTTTTCTCTCTTTTTTTATTTATGGTAGCTATCTTTCTGCTTGTTTAGAGTAATTAAAGGTATTGGTGTGCAAATTTCTATATTAAACAACTCTTAAAAAATGGTAACTTCAAAAAATATCGGAGGTATGCAATTAGCCAGGGACGCATTTGTCTACGGGCAAAAATGCCCAGGGACGCAATTGTCTGGTACGCAATTGTTCAGTACGCAACTAGTGCAAATATACTACAACTCTTCTTGGGCATCTCGAGGCGGGGTAATGGTTAACAAGTTTGTCTCGCTAGAACAATTACGACTGAGTAGTGAGTTCGATCCTCACTGGGTGCCCCCATACTTTCGGCCTTGTGCCACATCTAAGGTACGCTTGGAAAATCGTTACTACAACTCTTTTCTTTCTAGGTCCAGTATCCTTTCAGCACGTGGACGATCGTAGCTCTCCACTACTTCCTATCCTTTGTAGCGTTTGTCTTTTCAGTATCCATCCCAGTCCTTGTTCTGCTATGCGTTTAAGTAACCATGTTTAGTAAGTAATTAGCTGTTTCCCTCTGACCCATTTTCAGTCAATATGCCTTGTGAGCGTCAAATTTTGAAGCCTCCTTTTCTCATTGCCTAAATGTTTCTTCATTGCTTATGCATTTCGTCAATGGTATTGTCAGAATTCTTCCATAGAAAGAAATTCCTCTCCAATGCTTCAAATCTTCTGCTAATTCCTGCTAACAGATTCATCAGTGATATCACGAGTATGATTTGTTTAAATATCCATCATCTTTTGTGTGCCAAATACCCTCAGGATGTTGGCGATCATGGTTCTTTCCAATTTCCTCTTTTCAGTAACTCATAATAAAATTAACTTTCGGTTATCTGCCCTGTTCTGCCATCCATTTACTCGCTCTGTAGGTCATGCGTTGTTTTCCTATCTTCCTCTTGACTTCAATCTGTCCTGTGAGTATCAAAATTTCCAAGCCTTCTTTTATCGTTATGTGCCCGAGAACTTTCAACTCACTCTTTCTGATGTTAAGTATAAGTATCCTTTTTTTTGCTTCCATTTTCTCTTAAACTTTATTGGTGTTCACATATTCAGTTAAGGGTATTCTCATCATCCCTCTGTACAACTATATTTCAATTGCTTCAAGTCTCTTCTTCATCTGTGAGGTGATTGTGGAGCCCTCACTACCATATAGAAAGGCTGATATTACATAACAGTTCAGTAATCTCTTTCTTCATAACAAATTTTTCTGCTTCTTCATACTTTGCTTAGCATTAGGAAGGTATATTTCTCTTTCCCAATGTGTCCTCGGATTTCAGTGTCGCACATTGAGTCCTTTGTTAAAACACATTCCCATATATTTCATAATTCGACAGGTGCATGCATATGTAGAAGGAAACTGGGGACATTTTGAACACTTGTGTTGATTTGTTGAAGTCCAACACTTTTGGACATATGTTTATATGGACATTTTACCTTGTTTTCGTGTCAGAAAAACGCTCCCAATGTTTGTGAAAGTATTTTTTGATACACCTTATATATATATATATATATATATATATATATATATATATATATATATAAGAATGTTAAACATAAAAATGTCTTAATATATATTAAGACATTTTTTATGTTTAACATTATTTTTATAGATACAAATATTTAAGTAAATGCTCTGTTTATAATAAACAGTATTAAAGTATCTTGGCCTGTCCGAGAAATTTTCATAGAAAATATTCGTCCTCCGACAGGATCCGAACCTGTATCCTATACGGATATATATATATATATATATATATATATATATATATATATAATTGCAACCACTTCCAAAACATGGTTATGGTCAGAACTAAAAGAACCTATACCAATAATTCAGAAGCTGGCATATATAGAATAAATTTCCAAAACTGTTCCTCACAATACATTGGGGAAACATGCAGAAATTAAAAAACAACATATCTAAGAACATAAAAGGGATCTTATACACAACAATTTATCAACTACACTAGTCATACACAGAAATAAATTCAACCACAATTTTTCATCTAAAAGATGCTATTGTTATCAATTTTATTGATAACAATAGCATCTTTTAGATGAAAAATTAAAGTAATTTAATCAGATAGAAAACCTTCGAGGGTGCCATTATCGAATTTTATTAAACTATAAATCTATATCGAAATGACATAAGAAAATGGGTAAATCCATTACCTCATGGTTTTCCAGATGTACATCACATACGTTCATCCCAAACTACAACAATCTGATCACAATTTAAAAAGTTTTCATGCATTAAAAAAATCTTGAACATTACACGCTTAATTTTGTATACTAGACTTTGAATTATGTCAATTTGTGACCCCCACATGTTTTGACTGATCTTCCAACCACCTGATGAATATTCATGAACGTTCTCAAATTTCAAATCCTCGATAAAACAATGACATCCTTGCCGTTGCATATAAGCACGTGCAACAAAATAAATCCTACATTTGCCGTGATGAAGCCCCTTAGAAGACTAAATGCACCGGCTAAGAATTGTTTTTTCTTTTGTCTTTATCTATCTATCTATCTATCTATCTATATATCTATCTATCTATATATATATATATATATATATATATATATATATATTATAAATTAATTGATTTAAAATATTTTTTCGCTACACAGTTCTAACCATGTTTCAAAATGGAAGCTAAAAGCCTCGAATTTAATTTTGTAATTAAATTAAAAACATTAGTTCCATTTCATCCTCAGGCGAATTTTTTTTCCTTCAGGATGAAATGGAACTAATGTCTTTAATTTAATTACAAAATTAAATTCGAGGCTTTTTAGCTTCCATTTTGAAACTTGGTTAGAACTGTGAAGCGAAAAAAACATATTTTAAATCAATTAATTTACAAATATTAATGCTCTGTAAATTTACATTGAGCACTATTTTTAAAAAATAAAATATCTATAAGAACACCGGATTATATATCTTACTGTTCTTTCTTCTATATATATATATATATATATATATATATATACTTTGTCCATTTTGTAATATATATATATATATATATATATATATATATATATATATATATTATGAAATGGACAAAGTTCGATAATTATTTTCAGACATTATTTATGTTTCTACGTTCTTTTTTTATAGATAAAAATATTTAAGTAAACGCTCTGTTTATAATAAACAGTATTAACATCATTTACCGGCCTGAATTTACTTAAATGTTTGTATCTATAAAAAGTACGTATAAACGTAAAAAATGTCTTAAAATAATTGTCGGACTTTGTCCATTTCATAATGTGTGACATCATTTGTTTACATTTAGATACCCATCGAGCAAATATGAATGTGGAGAATTATAGTCTAAATCAGTAAAATCGACATTGCTAACCAAAATGCTCATCTGTGGCTAAGTCGGTAAAACACATCAGGCTATATGACCGTTCCGTATAGGATACAGGTTCGATTCCTGTCGGAGACGCATATTTTCTATGAAAATTTCTCGGACATTCAAGTCGTTAATACTGTTTATTATAAACAGAGAATTTACTTAAATACTTGTATCTATGAAAAGAACGTATAAACATAAAAAATGTCTTAATATATATATGAAGTGAAAAGACTGTATTGAATCCAATGCTAGATCTGCAAAGAAAGTTGGTTTACTGTGTCTTGTGAGACATTTTTTTCTCTCCAGAATCTATCTCACATAGGTATGAGTCTACCATTCATCCATGCTTAGACTATTGATGCCACATCTTTTTTTTTTTCTTTTTTTTTTATCAAGGTGGCCTTGATAAAATCCAAAGAAGAATCAGCAATATTATCAGTCCTGATCTGGCGGCTCGGCTTCAGTCACATTCTACCCGCCATGATATTGCCTCTGTGTGTGTGTGTGTTTTTTTTTTTTTTACAAATATTTTCATGGTAATTGTTCGGATTAGCTCTTCATTATGTCACCTATATTTTTTGAATTTCAGCGCAGTAATAGAGTGGCATGGAGAGCTCATCAATTTAGAGTTGTGTCGACAGTTTCTTTTCTCGCACTTCTTGCTTGCGGAACTACCTTTCAGTTCCATTCTTTTTTCTGCACAAATTTAAAGGCAATGTTAATCGCTATCAGCTGTCCTCCTGATTGCCTTTTTCTCTTTACCGTCGTTATTACTGTCTCTGTTCGAAATTCTTCCCCACCAAGAAACCCCTTACGTCTTAGTAGCTTTTAAATGTTCTAACAGAGGACGGAGAGTGTGACACTGAGATACGAAGATGTATTGGGAAGGCCAAAGATGCATTCCAAAAGCTAGGCAGTGTATGGAGAGACAAAAAAATTTAGTTGGAAACAAAAAAAATTATACTGAAGCGTTACGTGATATCTGCCCCCCTCTATGGCAGCGAGTGCTGGACAATCTCCTGAAAGATGAAGAAGAGACTTGTAGCAACAGAAATGTGGTTCTACAGAAAGATGCTGAGGATACCACGGGCCGAACGTGTGAGCAAAATCGATGACTTGGAGAGAATGGAAACAAAGAGAAAACGTATAATTAACATCAGGGAGAGGCAGTTGAGATTTCTGGAGCACGTAAAGAGGAAGGAGGGTTTGGAAAATCTGATACTCACAGGACAGATTGAGGGAAAGAGAGACATCGCAATGCTGCGTGTAAGATACTTGATAGGCTCGAGGGTGAACAGGGTTCGAGAGAAATAACGAAAACGCAAAGATGGGCTTGAGTATATGGATGGTAGAACAGGTTTTGGCGAAATAACAAGTGGCAAAAGGAAGATGTGGAGGGCCATGTTCACCTACGTCACGATGGAACACGGCACATGAAAGAAGAGATGGGGTGAAAGCGATTAATATATATACATATAATACTGAAAAAACAAACAAAAATCCTAATATGCGATTATGTTGTTTTAATGTTTAATGTCAACGTCGGACGATTTCGGTCTAATAAACCATCTTAGGACATATTCAAAAACATAACTTAAATCTTTTATGTCCACAATTCAACATTTAAATAGACGATGGAATTGTATTGGTAATCCAAACAGATGAGAAATGTTTTATGTTGAAGATCGATGCGTTATGTTTAAGATGGTCTATTAGGACCGAAACATCTGATGTTGACATTAAACATTAAAACAGTATAATCGCATATTAGGATTTTGTTTGTTTTTTTTCAGTATATTTTTTTCATACTGTCGAATCTATATCTATATATTTTGCTTATATATATATATATATATATATATATATATATATATATATATATATATATATATATATATGTAAATATTTTTGAAGGTACAAAATCTAATTAGAGAAATAAAAGTGTGTAGCTTAATATTACAAGACATGTTAAAAGCGAAACAAACTGATTTCGCTCGTTCTTCAGGCCTCTACGGGAGATTAAGGCTCAAATTAAAACAACAGAAAATGTGTAATGAGAAGGAAAAGGGGAAAAAACATATAATTTCGCTTTTAAATTGTCTTGTAATATTAAGCTACACACTTTATTTCTGTAATATATATTTGTGTATATGTAGTTCTTAAAACTACTTCAGTGTTCCTGTCTTTTATTTATTTATTTTTCTGTATGTTTTCAGCCATTTTCCATACATCCACTATTTTCTTTTGCAAAACTCGTTCGTTCTTGAGTTGAATTGCTTTGTCTGTTTAGTCGCAAAAAACTCCAAACAATCTTATCTGGAAAAAAAACTGATAATTCATACGAATTGTTGATTTCCCTATGGAGTCAAGAATTCCAGAATTTGTATTGCTTGGAATAAGCCAACTTGGACACAAGCACTCTGCAAGCTCTTTGACTGAAAAGAAACGCAAGTACACGGTGACCCCCACGTGGGAATTGTGGGTATCGCAACTGAAAGGGTTGCTGGGTTAGAGAAATAGAGTGATTCCATCGTGTCTCAGATTGAAACTAAATGCATTCGGACATCTTTGAGTGAAGGTGGGTAGATTTATATTCATGGCAAAAGCACTTCCGTGCACACACACACACACACACACATATATATATATATATATATATATATATATATATATATGTCTCCGTGTGTATGTAAATATGTTTTTATGAATACATATATATATTGATATAGATAAAATATCTGTGTGCCAAATATATATATATATATATATATATATATATATATATATATGTATGTATTAATTTATTTTAATATGGCTATATATTTTTTTTTCACTTTCTAATGGACGCTCTGCATATTATCAATAGTTTTGTATTTAAAAGCTTAATGAAAAAATAGGGACATGGATAACAACGCACAACTTTGTATAAATACTTATATCAATGAACAGCATATAGTTTTGTATTACTTTGACCCTTGAAGATGATTTTGGAGAAAGATCGAAAGTACTTGGGAAATGAAAATAAAAGAAATTTAAACAGCTATATCACATTTCTCTCATCTTTTAACACCAATACATGGGTGGTTATTCGTGAGTATGAACGGATTTTGTTGAAAATTAGCAGACATAATGTCTGTAATTTATCCAATCAGATTTGCCTATATATATATATATATATATATATATATATATATAGAGAGAGAGAGAGAGAGAGAGAGAGAGAGATGTGCGATTAATAAATTTTCATCTAAGTTGCGCCAAAATTAAAAATAACACTAGCATCTCATTTTAATATATATATTTACCCGTTATTTTCTGACCAAATCATATATATATATATATATATATATATATATATATATATATATATATATATATAAGTAATTCATCGAGTCTGAAAGAAAGCTCAACAGAATGCCGCTTCGTTCTATATTTGCATCCACTACCGAGAATTGAAACCCTGACAGTTAGGTTGTCAAGCAAACTGTTCTAATGGGCCTCGGTGGCGAAGACTGTACAAATCAGACTCAATATACCGCCGCTCACATATTCCGTGGTGGAACGCGTTATGAGTTCTCTGTAACCAAATATAGGACGAAACGGCCGTCCAGTGCTTTCTGCATTCTGTTGAGGTTTCTTTCAGACTCGCTAAATTACTTAAATATAATTATCAAATCCTCCTAATAATATCTATCTATCTATCTATCTATCTATCTATCTATCTATCTATCTATCTATATATATATATATATATATATATATATATATATATATATATATGTGTGTGTGTGTGTGTGTGTGTGTGTAAGTAGACAATGAAGTCATCACACAGCAGCAATAATCTGTTGCACGCTTAAACACAATCGTCAGGCCATGCGCTTTTTGTTTAGCTCGACTAATTATATATACCGATCAAAAACAAATAAAAATATACACAATATTTAGATAATAATAATAATAATAATAATGATAATAATAATAATAATAATAATAAATCATTTTAGCCATTTAGCTCCAGGAACTAAGTACACATTTGCTCCACGGACTAAGTAAAATAATCATAATGTTTTATACTGACCTCTACAGGGACGATGGCCTCATAAACTTAAGAAACGGTAACAGACGAAAAAAAAAAAACAAAAAAAAAAAACAGAAAAAATCAGAAAAAGAATCTTTATTTTTAAGAAAATAATGGATTCGAATTAGACATAAAAACTGATCTAAAAGATGTAGATTTTCTAGATGTCACCTTCAACCTAAGAATAGGTACATATCAACCATACAGAAAACCTAATCATTGTGTATATAAACTCATTTTCCAACCGCCTACAATCTCAACCAGTTCTTGCAATCATTTCACCACATGTTATTTTATAATTCTTCCAATGAAACAGCCCTGAACGACAGTGGATTTCCGGCAACACGTACACACACACCACACACCAGAAAAAAAACAAGTGAAAAACAAACATCATATGATTCAACCCATCGTACAAAAAAAAAAAAAACGTAGGTAAACTATTCATTAAACTCATACACACAATCTACCCAACAAAACTCTCAACACGATATTTAATAAAAAAACACTGTAAATATCAGCTACCATTGCACAGAGAACATGACACAAATAATAAAAAAAGCAACAACAGAAAAACAACCAACAAAGCACCTGCACAGATCAAACCCGCGTATAACTGCAGAAGAAAAAAAAACGAATGTCGCTTAAACGGCAATTGCTTGCAGAGCAATGTAATATACCAAGCCACTGTAAAATCAGCTGATAACAAAGAAAAATATCACTGGAATAACTGAAAGACCCTGAAACAAAGAAACTATGAACACAAAACATCCGTTACAAATATCTGGGAGATTAAAAAAAAAGAACAAATCACACGAAGAATATGGGAAATAAGGAAAACGGTATCAGCCTACAAACAACAATACACCCAAAAAACTGTAAACTCTGTCTGTAAGAGAAAAATAGCTATAATTACATTCCCAGACCAACACAAACGACTAAATAAGAGATCATATCTCATCTCAAAATACAGACGTGAAAATAAATTTTTCCTAATTTACTTAGAAATCGAAACTGAAAACGACCACGAATAAACAAAAATAAAAAAATAAAACAAATAAAAATAATAAATAATTAAAATAAATTAATTAAAACCAATCAATAAGTAAATAAATTAAGCAAATAGTAAACTAATTAACAAACTACAAATACACACAAACACAAGTAAAAATAATAATAATAAACAACAGTAAAATAGCCAATAATAAATAAAAAAAAAGTTAACAAACAACACTTCCAAAAATAAAATATACTTTTCTGAAACTTTATTTGAGGAATATTATTGATTTAATGTCTAATTTATCTGATTTGAAACAAATAGTATCTACTTTATGTTTTCAATATCGTAGAAATGCATTTTTAATCTGAAGTTGCTGTGTTTTTAACCTGACAGTAGATGTTTTGATATTTTGACAGCCTGATGACAGATCTAATATTCTATGGAGACATTATCTGTAAAACATAATTTAAGAAAATTGTCATTGCGTCTTTTTTATATAATTTTTAAGTACTCAGTAATCTTAAAAAAATTAGGAAAATATTCTCCGTAATCTAATGTTCTATTGAATTTTAGAAATGTTGACTTTAAATTTACTATATAAATTATAATATTCTGTATTTATATTTTATCTACTGCCAGTAACATGTACATTACAGGTAGACTGTAATTACAAGAAAAATTTTTTCCAAAAAAGTATTTTTGAAAATTTAAATAATAGCATTGTAGTTGTGGGTGGGCCACCTTTTTCTCCCTGGCAGCTAATATTTTTAGACCAAGTCTGCCATTGTTGATATGTAATATCTAATCACCAGTCAGACCGTGAATAACAGACAATATCGTCACAGATGAAGAAAGAAAGCTACCACCCCGGGTCTAGGTCGACCTGGAAATACCAGCAATTAAGAAGTGGTTCCAAGTTCCCCAAAACCTCCTGATCAGAGGCCTTGCTGTTGGACGTAGTTTATCGTCTTACTCAGGACGCTTCAGTAAATAGTATTACTGAATAAAAAACAAAAATTGATTATTAAAATTCTCAAGTGTTGTTGCTTTTTAACTAATATAAAATGAAGAAGCTGAATTTTTAATTTCTCGAAATTTAAAAACATAAAAAAAAAAAAATTAAATGGAGGTAACAGTGAGCGTTGCTACTGCACCAGACACCAGGTTTGTTGACAGAGTGCGGTTTCTTTCAGTCGAAAACTTGTGACTTAAAAAATTGTCTTTTAGCCAGATCGTTACCCACGAGTGAAAACAAAACAATTTCTAGTATTAAACTAGATTTTATTCTTAGGTAGTAAATCAACAAATGAAATTTCAACAATAATAACAAAAAGGAATATCAGTTCAAATATTTGTCCCTTGAGAAGGAAACATAATTTAAGAAAACCTTGCGCCTATTTCTTTTTGTTAGCGGAATATCAAGGAAAGATCTCGTCTCACGGGATTTAGAGGGTGTGTTGTTATCCACAACTTCCGTTTTTTTTTCTTTAGCTGACGTCATTACTCCGGATCAGAATGCCGCTTCGTTCTATATTTGCATCCACTACCGAGAATTGAAACCCTGACAGTTAGGTTGTCAAGCAAACTGTTCTAATGGGCCTCGGTGGCGAAGACTGTACAAATCAGACTCAATATACCGCCGCTCACATATTCCGTGGTGGAACGCGTTATGAGTTCTCTGTAACCAAATATAGGACGAAACGGCCGTCCAGTGCTTTCTGCATTCTGTTGAGGTTTCTTTCAGACTCGCTAAATTACTTAAATATAATTATCAAATCCTCCTAATAATATCTATCTATCTATCTATCTATCTATCTATCTATCTATCTATCTATCTATCCCTATATATATATATATATATATATATATATATATATGTGTGTGTGTGTGTGTGTGTGTGTGTAAGTAGACAATGAAGTCATCACACAGCAGCAAAAATCTGTTGCACGCTTAAACACAATCGTCAGGCCATGCGCTTTTTGTTTTAGCTCGACTAATTATATATACCGATCAAAAACAAATAAAAATATACACAATATTTAGATAATAATAATAATAATAATAATGATAATAATAATAATAATAATAATAAATCATTTAGCCATTTAGCTCCAGGAACTAAGGTACACATTTGCTCCACGGACTAAGTAAAATAATCATAATGTTTTATACTGACCTCTACAGGGACGATGGCCTCATAAACTTAAGAAACGGTAACAGACGAAAAAAAAAAAAACAAAAAAAAAAACAGAAAAAATCAGAAAAAGAATCTTTATTTTTAAGAAAATAATGGATTCGAATTAGACATAAAAACTGATCTAAAAGATGTAGATTTTCTAGATGTCACCTTCAACCTAAGAATAGGTACATATCAACCATACAGAAAACCTAATCATTGTATATAAACTCATTTTCCAACCGCCTACAATCTCAACCAGTTCTTGCAATCATTTCACCACATGTTATTTTATAATTCTTCCAATGAAACAGCCCTGAACGACAGTGGATTTCCGGCAACACGTACACACACACCACACACCAGAAAAAAAACAAGTGAAAAACAAACATCATATGATTCAACCCATCGTACAAAAAAAAAAAAAACGTAGGTAAACTATTCATTAAACTCATACACACAATCTACCCAACAAAACTCTCAACACGATATTTAATAAAAACACTGTAAATATCAGCTACCATTGCACAGAGAACATGACACAAATAATAAAAAAAGCACAACAGGAAAACAACCAACAAAGCACCTGCACAGATCAAACCCGCGTATAACTGCAGAACAAAAAAAAACGAATGTCGCTTAAACGGCAATTGCTTGCAGAGCAATGTAATATACCAAGCCACTGTAAAATCAGCTGATAACAAAGAAAAATATCACTGGAATAACTGAAAGACCCTGGAAACAAAGAAACTATGAACACAAAACATCCGTTACAAATATCTGGGAGATTAAAAAAAAAAGAACAAATCACACGAAGAATATGGGAAATAAGGAAAACGGTATCAGCCTACAACAATACACCCAAAAACTGTAAACTCTGTCTGTAAGAGAAAATAGCTATAATTACATTCCCAGACCAACACAAACGACTAAATAAGAGATCATATCTCATCTCAAAATACAGACGTGAAAATAAATTTTTCCTAATTTACTTAGAAATCGAAACTGAAAACGACCACGAATAAACAAAAATAAAAAAAATAAAACAAATAAAAATAATAAATAATTAAAATAAATTAATTAAAACCAATCAATAAGTAAATAAATTAAGCAAATAGTAAACTAATTAACAAACTACAAATACACACAAACACAAGTAAAATAATAATAATAAACAACAGTAAAATAGCCAATAATAAATAAAAAAAAAAGTTAACAAACAACACTTCCAAAAATAAAATATACTTTTCTGAAACTTTATTTGAGGAATATTGGCTGATTTAATGTCTAATTTATCTGATTTGAAACAAATAGTATCTACTTTATGTTTTCAATATCGTAGAAATGCATTTTTAATCTGAAGTTGCTGTGTTTTTAACCTGACAGTAGATGTTTTGATATTTTGACAGCCTGATGACAGATCTAATATTCTATGGAGACATTATCTGTAAAACATAATTTAAGAAAATTGTCATTGCGTCTTTTTTATATAATTTTTAAGTACTCAGTAATCTTAAAAAAATTAGGAAAATATTCTCCGTAATCTAATGTTCTATTGAATTTTAGAAATGTTGACTTTAAATTTACTATATGGACCTGGAAATACCAGCAATTAAGAGGTGGTTCTAAGTTTCTCAAAACCTCATGATCAGAGGCCTTGCTGTTGGACGTAGTTTATCGTCTTACCCAGGACGTGGATGTAGTTTATCGTCTTACCTAGGACGTGGATGTAGTTTTTCGACTTATCCAGGACGGACAAACGATTGCTTTTAATGTAGTAGCCTATGCAATGCTCTATTCTGCTTTTGAACTATGTGTCAGCGTGTAAATTGTGCAGTAAACTATTTAAAAATATCAAATAATTATTTAAAATAATAAATAAATAAATTATAATATTCTGTATTTATATTTTATCTACTGCCAGTAACATGTACATTACAGGTAGACTGTAATTACAAAGAAATACACTTTTTCCAAAAAGTATTTTTTGAAAATTTAAATAATAGCATTGTAGTTGTGGGTGGGCCACCTTTTTCTCCTGGCAGCTAATATTTTTAGACCAAGTCTGCCATTGTTGATATGTAATATCTAATCACCAGTCAGACCGTGAATAACAGACAATATCGTCACAGATGAAGAAAGAAAGCTACCACCCCGGGTCTAGGTCGACCTGGAAATACCAGCAATTAAGAAGTGGTTCCAAGTTCCCCAAAACCTCCTGATCAGAGGCCTTGCTGTTGGACGTAGTTTATCGTCTTACTCAGGACGCTTCAGTAAATAGTATTACTGAATAAAAAAACAAAAATTGATTATTAAAATTCTCAAGGAGTGTTGCTTTTAACTAATATAAATACGAAGAAGCTGAATTTTTAATTTCTCGAAATTTAAACATTTAAAAAAAAAATTAAATGGAGGTAACAGTGAGCGTTGCTACTCGCACCAGACACCAGGTTTGTTGACAGAGTGCGGTTTCTTTCAGTCGAAAACTTGTGACTTAAAAATTGTCTTTTAGCCAGATCGTTACCCACGAGTGAAAACAAAACAATTTCTAGTATTAAACTAGATTTTATTCTTAGGTAGTAAATCAACAAATGAAATTTCAACAATAATAACAAAAAGGAATATCAGTTCAAATATTTGTCCCTTGAGAAGGAAACATAATTTAAGAAAACCTTGCGCCTATTTCTTTTTGTTAGCGGAATATCAAGGAAAGATCTCGTCTCACGGGATTTAGAGGGTGTGTTGTTATCCACAACTTCCTTTTTTTTTTCTTTAGCTGACGTCATTACTCCGGATCAGTTTCCCACTGTCCGTTCAATTTCATTGAAGTCCCTCAATCAAGAGTGGTCTCCCCTTGTTTTGTTACTCTCCTCTTTGGAAGAGCTATTTCTGTTTACTGGGACTATAAAAGGACACTATACGCGGACCTTGTTTTCTCAGTTGAATAAAGGTTCTTAAAGCCTACACCTGTGTACTTTTGTCATTACAATGTGGACTCTTCCACAACAAGCTAGTTAACCCATGCTAGGAAATGCACTATTCCTGTTATAATTTTCACCATCACAATCTTGCAAATATATAACAAGCATCCATTGGTTAATCACCTACAATCCAGCTTGCTGATTGGTCAGTTCCGACCAATCAAACCGCCTGCACGCGACAAATATGTTTTCCCGCTTAATATGTTTGGAGCTTCCCACGTGATACACGACCATTATATAAACAGAACACGTGTAAACTCCCTCGAGTTTCTTTTCATCTCTCTGTCGCGTCTCATCTGCCAAGATGTAATCTTCAAGAACTCCCGTCTTAACTAATGCAGTCAGGCGTTAAAGACCATTACCAACATTCACGCAAGTACGAACTCTGAAATCTCGTCTGAACTTTTACCAACTTGTATAATACACAATTCCAAACATGCTAAAGGAACTTTATTCTTCTAAACTACAGTTTACTTTCACTTTATGAGCTCGAATACAAATATTTATCTAATCTAAGAGACACAAATCTGTCCAACTTTTCAGTTCACATGCATGTATATCAATATTAATAAATTCAATTGTTACGTTTTGAAACAAGATGTTTATGAATCATTATTTCTCTATCTTGTATTAATTGTTGTGGATGGAAGATTATTGGACACACAATTTCAAATCTTCTGATAATTCAAACCTTCTGATAATTCTAACCTTCTATTCCTTTCCAACACACATTCTCAACAACAGCATGGTCGGGAAGTTTACAAAAACGCTCTTAGCTACATTAATAATATTCCCGATACATACATTTCGGTGTTTTAAAAAAATGACATTTTCGGAGCCCTAACTACGCACTTCAATATTTTAATAAAATCTAGCTCCCTCTGTATCACGACTCTCTCCAACAGAGGCGAAACTCATTCTTCTCCAGGGTTTTAACGCATCCTCCGAAACCTATCGATTATATCGGGCGGCGGGTCTGCTATTATGCCTTCCTCTGAATCACTGTCACTCATAGGTGCCGCTAAGGTAACCTTTCTCATCGGTCTATTTCTCTCTTCTGGAATGTTCCATCCATTGACCTTCGCACTGCCTACTCGGGCCTTCGTAGTTACACACGTAATTCTATATTAGACCAGTCCTGTTCTTTCTATAACTATATAATATGGCTTCCACCTTTTATCTAATTTATGCCTTCTTCAATGGTTCTTAATATATACTAGTTCTTTTATTTCAAAGCTAATTTCTTTACTCTTATTTTCCATCAATTCTTGTTTCTTTTTCTTAGCTTTAGAAACGTTTGCTTTCATTTTAACGAAAGCTTTGTGTTGTTCCTAGATAGCTATTTGGTGATGTTCATCTCCATCCTAAGGTCGTCTAGTTTGTGAAATATTATCTACATGTAATACTACATCTCCGTTGTAAATTATTTTAAAAGGCGAAAACTGTTGTCTCGTTTTCGTTGAATCTGATCGCTTCTAACGTTTGACTCAAGTGTACAACCCAGGAACGTTCATTATCAGCTACTGTCTTTGCTAATATGTCTCTCATCGTGCGATGAAGTCACTCCACTCGATGAAGGACGATAAAACTATGTAGTAACCTGATCAGATCTCTGCGTTTGTTTCGTAATGCGATTTACGTTTTTTATTTGAAACTAATTTCAACGGAGCACCGAAACGAGGGAAAATTTAATCTATCAATAAAAGAGCGGTAACTTCACCTTTTTTTTTATTATTAGGAACGGTAAATTGTCTCAATCCATCCACTCGATAAATGTTTAAAACTATGTATTTATTGCCTTATAATAAGCAATGATAAGGTCCTGTTACATCAACTGCAATCTTAGCAAAGGAGAATGTGTAGGTCATTTTCCTGCATATTACGATGTACTTTTGGATATTTCTAGATTGACATGAGATGCACGTATTAATGTGAATGGAGGTGCCTTTATAAATACCAGGCCCAAAATAGTTGCACCTCATATTTCTGTAATCCTTTCTATTTCTAGATGTCCCTTTTCATCATGTTACTCTCATGCATAATCTTCATACAAAGATGATTTTGGACATGCAATCGCACGGTAGGTTCATTGCCTGGATTTGATAATTAGTAAAGTATACCCCCCCAGCAGAACATAATGTAGTAAAAACTGAACCAATGAATAAACTTATACTAAAGCTTTATTAAATTTTACTACTCGTCTACTAACGGATATTACAGGGTGCTTTTTATACCTCCTGGATTTTAAGTGGATGTAACTACAGTATCTGTAATCCAATTTACCTAATTTGTATTCTTTTTGCAGTATCCCTAATTCCATTTCCCTAATGTGTATCTTTCTTGCCATATCTCTAATTCATTTCACTAATGTGTATCCTTTTTTGCCATATCTCTAATCCCATTTCCCTAATGTGTATCCTTTTTGCCAAATCCCTAATCCCATTTCCCTAATGTGTATCCTTTTTGCCATAACCCTAATCCCATTTCCCAAATGTGTATCTTTCTTAACCTTAACCCTAATCTCATTTCCTTAATAGTTATCCTTTTTGCCATAACCCTAATCCCATTTCCCTAATGTGTATCTTTCTTACCATAACCCTAATCTCATTTCCCTAATGTGTATCCTTTTTGCCATATCCCTAATCCCATTTCCCTAATATGTATATTTCTTGCCATAACCCTAATCCCATTTCCCTAATGTGTATCTTTCTTACCATAACCCTAATCCCATTTTCTCTAATGTGTATCCTTTTTGCCATATCTCTAATCCCATTTCCCTAATGTCTACCCTTTTTACATTATTTCTGATCCTATTCTGCAAATCTGTATCCTTCTTTACAATGTCACTAATCACATTTCCCCAATGTGTATCCTTTTGTCCGTTTTCCTTACCCCATTTTCCCTATTGTGTATCCTTTTTGCTGTATCCCTAAGCTCATTTCTCTAATGTCTATCCTTTATTTGCAGTATCCATGAGCCAATTCTGCAAATAGCCTTTTTTACAATATACCTAATCGCATTTCTCTAATGTGTATACTTTTTGCCTTATCCCTAATCACATTTCCCTTATGTGAATCCTTTTTTACATTATCCCTAATCCAATTTCCTTATTCTTTTCCGTATCTTTTTCTTTATACTTAATCCCATTTCACTAATGTGCATCATTTTTTGCAGTATACCTAATCGCATTCCCCTAATGTGTACATTTTCTGCAGTATCCCTAATGCCATTTCCCTAATGTGTATCCATTTTTGCCGTACTCTTAATCCCATTTCCCTAAAGTGCATCCTTTTTTGCTGTATCCCTAATCCAATTTCCCTAATGTTTATCCTTTTTTCATATCCCTAATACCCTTTCCCTAATGTGTGTTCTTTTTGACATATCTCTAATTTCATTTCCCTAATGTGCATTATTTTCTTTAGTGTCTCTAATCTCAATTTCCTAATTTGCATCCTTTTTTCTGTATTGCTAATCCCATTTTCCTAATGTGTATTATTTCTTTCATTATCCCTAATTCCATTTCTCTAATGTGCATCATTTTCTGAATTTTGCGCATTTCTCTTAATCCTGTAATATCCGTAAAGTGTATCCTTTTTTGTATTCATAATCCTTAATCCCATTTATCCTATTTGTTGTATCCCTAAGCTCCTTTCCTTAATGTGTATCATATTCTGCAGTATCCTTAATCCCATTTCCCTAATGTGTATCCTTTTTGCCATAACCCTAATCCCAATTCCGTAATGTGTATCCTTTTGGCCATATCCCTAATCCCATTTCCCTAATGTGTATCCTTTTTGCCATAACCCTAATCCCATTTCCGTAATGTGTATCCTTTTCGCAATATCCCTAATCCTATTTCCCTAATGTGTATCCATTTTACCATTTGTTTTCTAGTCTTATATTTCTTTACCATGTTTCATATATTCCATCCTCACCGACTGTGGCTTCAGACCTTGAACACCGACTGGAACTTACGCTTATCCAAAACCTCAAGAAGATCTCATACATACGATCCATCGCTAAAGATACTGGAAAAATGGCCACTTCCCTGTACGCCCCAGTAAGTATGCATTTATGTCACACATAGAATACAAATGTTATGTTACACATATAATACAAATTTATGTTACACATAGAATACAATTTATGTTACACATAGAATATAAATGTTATGTTACACATTTAATACAAATTTATGTTACACATAAAATATAAATTTATATTTACATATAATAAAATATAAATTTAAATTACATATAGAATACAAGTTATGTACACATATAATACAAATTTATGTCACACATAGAATACAATTTATGTTACACATAGAATATACATTTATGTTACACATAGAATACAAATTCATGCTACACATAAAATAAAAATTGATGTTACACATATAATGCAAATTTGTTAAACATATAATACAATGTTACACATAGAATACAAGTTATGTTACACATATAATACAAATTTATGTTACACATATAATATAAATTTATGTTACACATATAATTTATATTACACATATATAAATTTATATTACACATAAAACAAATTTATGTTACACATATAATGTAATTTATGTTACACATATAGTATAAATTCATGTTAGACATATAATGTAATTTATGTTACGCATATAGTATAAATTTATGTTACACATAGAATACAAGTTATGTTCCACATAGAATATAAATTTATGTTACACATAGAATACAAATTTATGCTACACATAAAATACAAATTTATGTTACACATATAATACAAAGTTATGTTACACAGAATAGAAGTTATGTTACACATATAATACACATTTATGTTACACATATAAATTTACGTTACACATATAAATTTATGTTACACATATAATACAAATTTGTGTTACACTTAGAATACTCTAATTTAATGAAGTAATTCCTGATAATGCTTTTTTGTGTTAGTCATGAATTTGAAGCATATATTTTCTAAGATCTGCTACCAATTAATTGTCAAAACATCCAATTTGTATTGTACATTATGATAAACATATTGCGGTGAGATTAAAAGAGGATGGGGGTAAACGTTATGCATAATATGATGTTTCTATAAAAGCATCCAGCATGAATTTTTCAAAGTTTCTTTGCATCACAAACCTTCAAAAAGAAAAGAAGACAAAGAAAAGCTGAAATTGTTCTGTTGTCTTCACATTTAACATTTTTGCTCTTAAAATTATTCCACTTTTTAATTTGAACGCATTTATTTTAAGTGAAGCATAACTGAATGGAAATACTGGAATTTCATTGTTTCATTTCGGGTGGAAAGAGAATTAATGTTCTTGTTTAAGCTTCGGTCCACAAATGAAAGTCAGGCTGAGACACTGGAATATATGAAAAAGAGAAAGCATATATGTTTATATATTTAACTCTCTACTATCTATCTATCTATCTATCTATCTATCTATCTATTTCATTATATTCATATCTATCTATTTATCTATCTCATTCTGACAACAACTATCTCATTCTGTTCATTTCTGTCTATCTATCCCCGTCTATTCATCTCTCTCTCTCTCTCTATATATATATATATATATATATATATATATATATATATATATATATATATATATATATATATATATATTAGCATGGCCCGGCGTTACCCGTGCCTGATTCAAAATTTACATGCATATGCTCCAAGTTAGTGGGAAGGCCAAGACCGACTTTACATTTCCCAACTCCCATCGATAGTGGAAATAATCGATTTTTTCATGCTTCTACGGCAGTTTTCAGGTAGTTTGCGACCATTTTGTACTGCCCAGAGTGAGAGCCAATAGCTGGCTGCCACGAATAGGCAGGAAGATTCTATTATCCAGCGTGAGAGCCAAGCCAACAGCTGATTGACACGAATGTTAACTAGCATACTAGCATGCAAAAAGAATCGATAGCTGCATTCATCACAAGTGGGAAAAATTTACATCTGCATGGCACTTTACTCCAATTGGCTCATTCGCTTGCTTAAACTCAACGTTCCGTAGAACTGGGTTGGGTATGAAAATGTATTTGTTGTTAAAATTCTACTTTCCTTCGATTTTTGCAGTTACGAGTTAAAGTTGATCGTTTTGTGTTCATTTTGTTTAGTTCTATTTTGGTAACAGATTTAATGTTTTGTATAGAGCTTAGAAAAAATTCGCAGTGTGAGATAGGCAAGAAGTAAGGCATGTAGCAACATCGGCACAGCAAAGGGCACTCATTTAAAGGCAAGGAAGGGCAAAAATATTTTAAGTCAAGTGATAGCGATTGCTGTATGAGTCGTACGATTCTTGAATCAAGCACAGGCAACATGGCCATGCTGCTAGTACATATATATATATATATATATATATATATATATATATATATATATATAATGAATGTACAATAAATAGAATATCTAAATTAACAGATTAAAAATTATTACTTTGTTTATAATGAGAGATGCGCATTTCTAAAATAGTGTAACTGAGCATTGCTTTTGCTGTGGTGGCTTCTTGTAGCTTGGTTGTAAAAGGGAATACAAATTCAGTTCCTGTTGGAGACACATTTCCTTCTTTTTCCTTTAATTATTTTGTCCTCAGCAAGACAATAAAGCTATTAAAATGAGTGAGAATGAATATGACAAAAAAGATAACATTATTAAGGGGAGAGTACAATAAAAGAACAGGAATTAAGAAGACAAAAGGTCACCATTGGCATTAAAATTTAATTTAATTTTTTGAAAATATTTCTCACATCCTCTCACTGTAAACTCTTGCGTCTTAGGGGCTTCATTGCCTTGTTTGAGGTGAAGGAGTGAAAGGATTAAAAATACATAGAATTCCAAAATGTATAATATTTTTGTTGGGGCACAAGGCTATTTTGATAGAGCATCAAATATTTTTAGAAAGATGTACATTTATAGTTGAATGGCCATTGTGTTTCTGCTTCACCTAAAATCTATTCATAGTGGAGAGGCACTGTATAAAATGTGTGGTGTGAATGCTTTTAGAATTCGTATTCCAAAAAGGCTGTGTTGGAGATTTCTTGACAAAATCTGACATTTCGAAGATCAAAGTTGACTAGAAGGCAAAAAGCCAGAAGAGTGTTCCTGTAATAAATTTAAGCTGTTTGATCAGGCATCGTCTGGCTTTCATAGAGAAAGCCGACACCTCTTTGGGCTGTTGATTAATTTTTTAATTTGAAAAATATTTTTGGTATATTTCAATTTGTGGGAAAACAGCTGCATTTGTTTGTCAGCCCAAACCAATAAAAGGGTTACACTCCAAATTCTGACAAGTGTATTTGAGCATACCTGTAGGCTATTTAAGTGGTTTGCTTGCTTGCTTGATGCGGCATTCACCCTGGGCGGATTGAGCCGGCTTCTTCCTGTCTTGAGAAGAAGATTCTTGGGATAAATTACAGAAGTAGGGTACCCAGCCCTACTCGGATAACGTTCTTGCTTGCCGCGGGGTTCCCACAGACGCAGAGACAGGAACGATCAGAAGTGGTTTGGATTTCATTGTTATATTAAGAGATAATTTTTAAGTTGATAATTTACATAGATTTTATTGGCCATTATTTGTCACAAAATGCACTAAATGCACTGTATTCATTTTTTTTGTGTGTGTGTGTGTTAACAATGATTCATAATTCCAATCTACATGATATGACGAAATATCATATCACCAAGCGTTTTCATCTCTGGGTATTTATCTGTTTCTTGCACTGAACTATTATACGAAATTTAAACTGCCTCAGTTTGTATTGTCTGCTTTTCCGAGAGAAAGCAGACGTTTTGTTGGGCTATTGCTTAATTTATGAATTCAAAAATTATTTTTTGTACATCCTGATTTGTGGGAAATCAGCGGCATGTTTTTTTCCATCCAGAACCAATCAAAAGGTTTCCTTCTAAATTCCAAGACGTGAATTCAGAGCCTACCTGTAGGTTTTTATAAAAAAGGCCTTCGAATTAATTGAAGGAGCCGACAAACTTCAGTTGCTGGAACCCAGGTCACCCTGGTTCAGAAAGAAAAAAAAACACAGACGAAATTTGACAACTAACAGAAGAGAATTGACAGGAACATAAAAGTCACTCCCACATTAAAGAAAAGTCCTCGACTGGTGTGATTGTTCTATTCTTCACTGCTACCGTAAACAACAGATTAATGAAGTTAATGATATAAATGGCGAGAATACATCTTCGCAAACAAATTTATTAAAATTACATTAACCCACGAACGACTAGATGAATTATCAGATGAAAGTACTAGCGAAAAAAGACCTTATAGAAGTTGAATTTATTAAAAACAGGGATTACAACATTCATCTAGAGGTTCGTGGGTTAATGTAATCTTAATCAATTTGTTTGCGAAGATGTATTCTCGCTATTTATATCATTAACGTCACTAATCTGTTTTTTGTATGAATGATTCATGTAATATAAATTGAACTGCACCACATATTTGAACCCGCTCTGTCCTACTTACCCATAGCTGGAGGGAGAAGAAGATGATTCATAGCACGTATGTGAATGTAATGGATTCAACTTGAATTTCGAACTCGGCTCTCCAATTCCTACTTCATAAATTTAAGATTAATGACAAGATATCATCATCTTACAGTTGAATTGGCTAGATGCAACCATTCTTAGTTCTATGCTAACAGTTTCTTTTCTCGCACTTCTCACCAGTGGAACTATTTTCCGGTTGCTTTTTTTCCCCCCGTCAACTTTCATTTTCAAAAATATAAACACAGTCACAATCGTTATGTTCTGTCTTCTTAATGATGTCTACTTTTCCTTACATTCTCTTATGCTCAGTAACCCCATCGATCTTAGTGGCTTTATTGCCTTGATTACGATGAAATGATAAAAAAAAAATTAGAATTCCAAAATGTGCATCTTTATATTATTTTTGTTTGGCACAAGGCTATTTTGATATAGCAGCAAATATAGTCTGAAAGATGTTCATTTTTGTAATCATTTCCCCCCAAGCAAGGCAATAGTGCCACTAAGATGCAATGGGTTTTTGAGGATGAAAGAAAATGAGAAAACTTTAGGAGAAGGAACCGGAACCCCAATACTAAACAGGAAACTAGAGTAATACCTCTTTTCCTGTTCAAAAAAATGGGGGAGGAGTGTGAACCGGGCGACAACGTAATACTCTATTCTTATTGGGACTTGAAATCTGCTATAGTGGTTTTTCGTTTTTTTTTTTAGTATTTTTTGTACTAAAGTTCAGCCAAAATCCACTCAAGGGTGAGGGGTAATAAATGCGGTGTGTGATATAAATGCTTTTTGAATTTGTGTTCCAAAAAGGTGGAGTTGGAAATTTCTTGGCCAAATGAGCAAATATCAGAATTTTTTTTTTTTTCTTTTTAGGATTCCTTTTGGTTGGACCAAGAACTTTTCATCACTCCCCACAACCCAAATTTATACCTAAACGTATCTAAGAAAAATTTTTATGCTCAGTGTGGCATAAAAATCACTGATCTGCTGATCCGAAATAAACAAACGGGACTTTTTATTTTATTTCTGTACTTTGCTTAACTTTTCAGCCAAACTAGTTTGAAAGTAAGTTTTTCGTAATTCCCAGAATTTATGTGGACCATAAATAAAGCCTTAATTCTGGAGTGTGTGTCAGGGAAATAACCGGAAAGAAAAACCCCTGTAGCTGGGATGTATTGGAACTGACTATCAAGGGAGATAGATAGATAGATAGATAGATAGATACTGAGACGGAAATGTAAAAGACAGGGAGACAGACAGGCATGCAAAAAGACAGACAGATAGAGACAAACTGATAGATAGATAGATAGATAGATAGATAGATAGATAGATAGATAGATAGATTAGAAAAAGTGCAGGTCAAACTGAGAGAGACAAATAAAGAGGAAGAGATAATGGACAGCTGAGAGAGACAAAATTTGATAAATTGAGAGTGAGAGAGAGAGAGAGAACAAGACCAAGGTTGAGAACTGGGAAGGTCCAGCAAGAAAGAAAGAGAGAGAGAGAGAGAGAGAGAGAGAGAGAGAGAGAGAGAGAGAGAATGAGGGAGAAGAATAAAGAGGCTTAGAAAGAAAGAAAACACTGATTGTCAAATGTGGAGGGACACTGAAAAAAAGAGAGAAAAAACGAGTCTGAGAGAGACAAATTTGATCATTTCCGAGAGAAAGAGAGAGAGAGAAAGAAAGAGTGAAAATAAATTCAAAGGTGAGAGCAAGAGACATTAAAGAAGGAAAAGAGAGAGAGACAGACAGACAGGCAGAAAACGAAAAGAAAGTTATACTAGGAAAGTCAAGAAAAAAAGAGAGAGAGCTAAAGGGAATCTGAGAAAGACAGAATCTGACAATATGAGAGAAAGTAAGGGAAAGAGAGAGCAAAAATAACTTCTATGGTGAGAATGGGTGACATCAAGCAAGTGAGAGAGATAGAAAGATACAGACGGAAAAAGAAAGAAAGGAAGAAAGAAAGAAAGAAAGAAAGACCGAGGTTTAAACTAAGAGAACCAAGGAAAAGAGAAAGACAGGTAATGTCCGAGAAAGAATTTGATAGTGAGTAAGAAAAAGTGTGAGCGGAGGTCCAGTGCTCAGTACAGGGTACATCAACGAAGAGAGTGAGAAATAGAGAAAGAGGGGGAGAAGAAGAGAGAAAGGGAGCCTAAGAATAAGTACGTCAGGAAGGGGAGACGGGAGAGAAAGAGCAAAAGAAGGAGAAAGGGAGACAAATAAAGTAGAGAATGAAGGAGTATAAGAGAGATAGACAAAGTCAGAGGCAGACTGAAGCTCATATCTGACGAAAAGAATAACGGTGGAGTAATGGATAGCGGCTCGGACTGAGGAATCGGAGAGCCGAGTTCGAATTTCAGTCGGATACTTTCACTTATGTGCTAATACCCTTGGGAAAGGTATAAATCCTCTTCTCTCCCAGCGTTTGGTAAATAGCAGGACAGACCGGGTTAGTCTAAAGAAAGGAATGGCAACCTACTGCGGGAAAAAAATCTGCCTCGTCATGTATCGAAAGATACATGATCGCCTAAGCGTGTATCACGCATGGCACATAACTGACTGAGTGAAAGAGAGCGAGAAGTTGAGACTTCAAGCAAGAGAAGGAAAAGGAGAAATATTTATATATATATATATATATATATATATAGAGAGAGAGAGAGAGAGAGAGAGAGAGAGAGAATCAAAGAATGAAATATATGTGAGTGGGAGCCTGAGGAGAGAGTGAAAGAGAAAGAAAAACAAATCTAAAGAGAGACTAAGAAAGAATTAACGGTTGAGAGAGACAGAGAGAGAGAGATTAAAATGACAAGTAGACTCGACCATGTCTTTTCAGCCTGTCTGCACAATTATACCGTAAAAAAGTTTGATAAAAAAAAAACAACTTTCTTGCTTATCAGATGTGATGATGGGCTGAGGAGGTGTGGCTGTAATGGGTGACAGGCAAAGGAATAAGTTACATTGTAAAGCTAGGTTTTTATTATGCAAACACTTGGTCGAATCTCTCCCCCCACCACACCTCTCGCAGACAGAAACGTATTTTTTATCAGATTTCGTCATGGATGACTGATTTTTAGTACTTATCACTTTAACTGACGTTTTTGCCTGTGTCAGATCCAAATCCTTCTATTAACATAGTATTATGGTGCGGTAGGCTGGTTGGTGTCCATAGCTGAGGCTCTGGTCAATTCAATACAAAAATCGATAGGAGGAAGGGGGGAGGGATGAAAAGACAGAGAACTAGAAAGAAAGAAAGAAAGAAAGAAAGAAAGAAAGTAAGAACAGTAGAAGAAAGACATAAAAGGTAAAGAAATAACAATAAAAGGTGAAAGAAGGAAAAACAGAAGGAACTAAAAAAGGTGAAAGAATGAAAGAAACATTCTTAAAAAGAAAAAAAAGAGTGCAAGAAAGAAAAAGAAAACAAAAATGGTGAAAGAAAGGCATTAAAAATGAAAAAGGTTGAAAGACGCAAAGAAATGTGGGCGAAAGAAAGCGAAAGAAAGAAAGAAATAGCGTGAAAGATGGTGAAAATAAATAAAGAAAGAATAAAAGAAAGAAGACGTGATACGTGGAAGAAAGAAAGAAAGAAAGAAAGAAAGAAAGAAAGAAAAGGACCAAAGAAAGAAAAAGAGTGAAAGAAAGAAAAAAGAAAGAAAATGAAAAAGAAATGTGGGAGAAAAATTGAAAGAAAGAGAGAGTGGGAAAAAATCATTGGACACATGAAAATGAACAAAGAATAAAAAAAAGAAAGAAAAAGAAAAGATACGTGGGAGAACGAAAGAAAGAAAGAAAGAAAGAAAGAAAGAAAGAAAGAAAGAAAGAAAGAAAGAAAAAGGAAAATAAATGTGGGTGAAAGAAAAAAAGAAAGGAAGAAGTCATTGGACAGAAGAAAAGAAAGAAAGAAAGATGGTGAAAAGAAATAAATAAAGAACGAATAAAAGAAAGGAAGAAAAAGAAAACATACGTGGGCGAAAGAAAGAAAGAAAGAAAGAAAGAAAGAAAGAAAGAAAGAAAGAAAGAAAGAAAAAGGAAAATAAATGTGGGTGAAAGAAAGAAAGAAAGAAAGAAAGAAAGAAAGAAAGAAGTCATTGGACAGAAGAAAATAAAGCGCGAAAGATGGTGAAAAGAAATAAATAAAGAACAAATAAAAGAAAGAAAGAAAAAGAAAAGATACGTGGGCGAAAGAAAGAAAGAAAGAAACGAAAAAGAAAGAAAACGAAAGAAAATGTGAGAAGAAAACGTTAGAATACACAAAGAAAGATAGAATGAATGAAAGAAGTGGTGAAAAAAGAAAGTGTGAGAAAAGTGTGAGAATGAAATAAAAAGTGTGAAACTGAAGGAAAGAAATGAAATCAATGAATGGGGGAAAAAAACAAAGGATGGAAGAAAGGTAGGTGAAGAAAGAAAAAAAGGAAATGGGTGAAGAAAATGAAAGAAAATAATTAAAAAGAAAGAAAAGTCGGAGAAAGAGAGAGTGTAATGAAAAGTGTGTTGGGGAGAAAGAAATTTAATGCGTGAAGTGATGATAGTTGACAAAAGTCCGATATGACAGCTATCAAACCGAAAATGTCACGAAAGAATCACCATTCCTACCTTAAACACAATCGAATAAACCCCCAAAATAATAATTAATATTCTTCCCAGAAATCAGAAAGAAATAGTTCAGACCGTACAAAACTTACATGAAAAAAATTTGAATCAAAACTTTGTGCCCAAATACAGCCAATATAAACACACACAGAGATAAATATACAGGGTGATTGATGAGTAACTTCTTATTTTATGTATGAGTGGCAAGTCAGGAGTGTTGGCATAACACCCTGACACTTTCCTCTTCGGGATTAATTAAAGGAGCAAATCTACTATACAAAACAAAGACTTTGGAAGGACTTGAGGGGAGAATACAAGAAGTTATGTCTTTCATACCACAAGAGTTCCAGGTGAAATCAGTTGACGCGATTCCTGGGTTGATTCTGAAGCTGGTAGCGAAATCTGGTGCTCGTATCGAATTTAATATATAACCTCATGCTAAACACTTTCCTCTCATATCCATTTTATTTTTAAATTAAAGTTAATAAACAAAGTATAAGTATTTTGAAATGGGGAGTTATTTTTCAATCATACTATATATATATATATATATATATATATATATATATATATATATATATATAGTCATCTACAAGTGTGGCTAGAAATCTGATTGCTTCAAACCGGGATTGAAACTTGACCGATTTGGCATCAGTTAGAGATTATACCCCTAAACTATCGGGAAATTTTAAAGTATTACAAATATAAAACTCCTGACGTGAAACGGAAAATTTAAAAAATATTAAGAACATGTAGATCTTTATATGAAACCTGTTTTCTGTGTTTACAAGAAAAACTGAAAATGATCAGAGTTTTTGATAAAAAAACTCTTATTAAACCAAAGAAGTGAATTAATAGTAAATTGTAGACATAGTCTAACTTTTACCTTGCAATTTGGTTAAACTTTGGGATTAGATAATGCTATTTATTATATTTTTAGTAGACAAACCGCGATACGCCTAATACGGCTTATTTTTCTATATGTAAGATAAATTTAGATTTAATATAGTTCTGTATTAATTTGTTAGTATTATTAGTATCTTATATGGATGTACTGGAATTTATTTTTTTTAACATCTTTCATTGATTGGTTGATATTAGTAACATCTTATATGGATGCTCTTTACTTAAGAGTAATATTAATTTGCCAAATAATTCTATTGGTTTAAATTGTTTACTAGTTGCTTAAAAAGGCCTCTTATTCATCAACTATAAACATCTTATGTGGGAAACTCACAAAGCATATAACTCGTTAGTATCAGGTTAAATTACCACCTTACCTCCTCCTCTTTTATTTCTTGGGAAAGTTGATTGATTTGTATACACTTTACGAATGTCTGCGATCTGTTTGTAGACAACTTCTTGTCATGACCCATTTCTAAAAAAATGACTTTTTCACTTAGTTTGAATTTAAAGTAGATCATTTCTGATTGATTGAGCAAGGTAAATCCTTCAAGCCTATTTTTTCCGGAAAATATGAGGTATTTTGCTTTTGAAATTAAATTAATAGTTCACCCGCTAGTAATTTAAAATCTCCCGAGGAGACACATCGAAACACGATTGCATTTGTGTAGCGATTTTTAACATAGTTTTGATTTAATATCCCAAAGTAAAATAATATTTTTCCTCAACTCTGTATTGAACCCTCTTTAAAATTAAATATTACTTACGTTGGGATTATACACCATTCGCTCACATATTGCTTGGATATATATATATATATATATATATATATATATATATATATATATATATATATATATATATAGCAAATATATGCATATAGATTCGATAGTATGAAGAAAAAAAGATTAATGCTCGACAAACGTACATATAAGTTTTAGATTAAAATAAAATTCTTTTCATTTTTCATTCAAAATACTCTATTTTAGGAATACGTTTTCACAACATCGCCCACGTGACGCCAACGTGATCATATTGAAACGGAACGCTGATCTTGAAATATTTCTGTTATCTATTTTGATTAGTCTTACCCTTATGTCCATCGTCTTTTCATGTTGAATTAAATATAGTCTAATGTTAATTATGTTTCATGAATATGTCCTGAAGACGGTCTACTAGACCGAAACGTCCGACGTTGACATTATATTAACATTAAAACAGCATTATTGCATATTAGGATTTTTTGCTTGTTTTTCCGTATATTTTTTTTTATATATATATATATATATATATATATATATATATATATATATATATATATATATACTGAGAACATTCATATTTCTCTCACTTAAACCGTCTTTGACTTCCCTCTTTAAAACTTCTCTCTGTTAAATTTGAATCCCCCACCTTCATCTTTAAACTTTACTTCCCTTCCTCTGTTCTTCTCTCATCTGTTCCCCCTCCCTATAGCTTTCATTTACTCTAACATTCATCTCACACTCTCATACATACACTCTCTCTAAATTTTATTTTTTATTCCCGGAGTTCTTTTTCTGTTTTCTTTTTGAATTTGTAGGTCTGATGATTTGGATCGTATTTACGATTCCAATGGAATAAATTATGACCATGGAATATTAGTGTTTAAGCCTTTTTATTATATCTTTACACTGTCTTGAACATTGAGTTCCACCTGAATTCTATCCTCTTGGAATTATTTTTTTTATACAAATATATATGTGCGTGTATGTATGTATGCATATATATTTATATATATTTTATATATATTTATATATATTGTGTCTATTTACCACTAATATTATCTATATATATCTATATGATTAAAAAAAAGAAACAAATTGATTCATATTGTCTTTTTACAGATATATATTTAGATATAACTAAAAGTTCCACACACACACATATATGTAATTCTATAACTTGAAACGTTGTTATAGCGGACACTTTTTATTTGAAAAAGAAGCCCCATTCTTTATTTTAATTTATTAAATAATGTGTAATACATCTATCGGCCTGCGCTTTCGAGAAATCTAAATAAGGGAAATGTGTCCTCCGGCTGGGATCGAATCTGGATCCCCTCTGTGGGCGAAACTACCATTTGATAACATTGATATATATATATATATATATGTGTGTGTGTGTGTGTGTGTGTGTGTGTGTGTGTGTGTGTGTGTGTGTGTGTGTGTGTGTGCAAATATATAGAAAAAATAGGAAAGAATCTTTAGGTTAATAATCCAAAATTTTTTAGTAGTTTTGCTTTTTGCTTTTGCTTTTTAAAAAACAGTGCTCAATACACATGTAGAGTAGGAATCATATAAAAATAAAATAATTATAATATATATATATATATATATATATATATATATATATATATATATATATATATATATATGTGTGTGTGTGTGTGTGTATGTGTGTGTGTTTAGCAGAAGATGGTCATGAAATCAATGTGTGGGTTACTTCCTGGCAAGTTGTGGTCCACCATAAACAAATCCACGCCATCGCCAATTTCTTCTGCTCTGATTTCCTTTCACCTTCAACCATCTCTTCCCAGGCTTTCGGCCGCAAAAGCTTCGTTCAATCTTGGACATCAAACGGAATTCCTATGTGCCCAACACCAAATTCTGGAAAGACCCAACAGTCAAAGCATCGGATTGTTGATCATTAAACACGGTCTTCGATTATTAGGACATGTAGCAGGAATGAAAGATTCAAGGTTGCCAAGTCTTATTCATATCAGGGAGAAGAAGACGGGGTTGACGTCTTCGAAGAGACAAGGATTAACTTAAAATCACGCTGAAGACACTGGACTTGATCCTAAAATGTTTGAAACACAAGCACAAGAGCGTACCATTTGGCGATGTTCCAAAAATTCCAAGCAACCAGGAGAGAAAAGAATGAAGTCTAAGGACAAGAGAAAAAGTTTCGACAAAATCGACTTTTTACACCATCAACATTACTATTCAGTCAATGCCATCATCATAAAGGAAGCGATCAGAAAAGAAGATATTAAAAGATATAGTCAACAGCGACGATATATATATATATATATATATATATATATATATATATATATATATATATGTGCAATTACAAAAAAAATCACAACTTTCAATTACATTAATACAATTATTACCCCCAAAGATTATCTTGGAAAAAAAAAAGAATACAGCGCCTTCCTTAATGAATTTAATATTAACATTAAGATGTTGATTCGAGAATTAGACTGAGATGATTAAAAAAAAAATGAATAGACATAATATATCCAGATTATTCATGCTTAAATAATGCTACTTATATATATATATATATATATATATATATATATATATATATATATATATATATATGATTATAATTATTTACCGCTGCCCCACGCAGCAAGATGTGGCACAAGGCCGAGTTTAGTGGGGTATCTGAGCCCGGAGGCTCGTGCAAATATTCCCTATAGACCACGTAAAAACGGAGTCAGGTTCCTGAGACGAGACTCTGCCCAAAGGGCATAGCCTCGTCTGGTGGGTACCCTCTGACATAAGACATCTATATATATATATATATATATATATATATATATATATATATATATATATATATATGTGTGTGTGTGTGTGTGTGTGTGTCTGTGTGTGTGTGTCTGTGTGTGTCTGTGTGTGTTTTATTTGGATTAATTTATTTTACTTGTTTTATTTATTTATTTTTATTTTATACATTTATTTATTCTTTTCGATTTTCGATGTTTTAGTAACGTAGTAATTTTTTTTATATTTGTTTTGATCGTTTATTTAATAGTATCTTTGGGATGGTAATTAAACCTATTTTCAGCCAATTTTTGGGGTGATTGTTGTAGTCTATTCTAACTATTATTTTGACGGGAGCGGCTTGTTTATTATTTTATTATCTATTTGAATTGATTGTTTTAATTTGTTTTCGTTTATTTATTTTTTATTTTTTTTCTTATTTCTAACGGTTATTTTGACTGGAGGGTTTGTTAATTTGTCTATTTATTTATGTGGTTTAATTTTACTTGTTTTTTTCTTGTTTATTTTTATTTTATATATTTTTATTTATTCTTTTCGGTTTTCGATTTTTAAGTAACGTAGCAAAAAAATTGAGATGAGCTCTGATCATTTATATAGTAGTTTGTTATGGTCTGAGGAGGTAATTATAGCTCTTCTTTTCGTCCAATTTTTGTATTGATTGTTGTAGTTTATTCTAACGGTTATTTTGGTGGAAGTGTTTTGTTAATTTGTTTATTATTTACTTTATTTATTTATTTGGATTGATTATTTTTACTTGTATTTTTTCATTTATTTTTTATTTTTATTTATTCTTTTATATCTATTGTAACGGTTGTTACGGCGGAGTGGTTTGATAATTTCTTTATTATTTGTTCGGATTAATTTATTTTACTTGTTTTTATTTCGATTTTGTTTATTTTTATTTTTATTTATTCTTTTCAATTTTCGATTTTTAAGTAATGTAGTAAAAATTTGTTTTCATGTCTGCATTTAGAGATGAGTTCAGATCGTTTATTTAGTAGTTTGTTTTGATCTGGGAAGGTAATAATAGCTATATTTTTTTCCAATCAAAGTTTTCAGGTTTTGGATTGATTGTTGTAGGCTGATGTTCTTTTCCTTATTTTGCATGATATTTTTGGTGTGATTCGCATTTTGTTTTTAATTTCCCAAATATACATAGAAAGCATTGTTCTCTTCGCGTATTTACTATTTGTGAAAGATGTTTTGTATGCATAGTTTCTTTGTTTCCAGGGTTCTTCAGTTACTCTTGTATATATTTTTTCTTCCTCATCTTTTGATTTTATCATGGCTTGGTATATTAAGTTGTTTTGTAAGCAATTACCGTTTAAGGGAGATTCATTCTTATTCTTCATTTACATGCAGGTTTAGTTTGTTCGGGTGGTTTGTTGATAGTTTTCCTGTTGTGCTTTTTATTATTTGTGCCATGTTCTCGGTGCAACTGTAGCTGATTTTTACTGTGTTTTTGTTGAATATTTTGTAGATAGTGCTTGATTCCGAGAAGTGTTTGTGTAAAAGTTTGAAGAATATTTTTCCCACGTTTGATTTTACATTTTTGCTGTACGGTAGGTTGAACTATATGATATTTCTCTTCCTGTTGGCTTTTTTTGTGCTCTGTGGTGATTATATGAGCGTTGCCGGGAATCCACTACGTGGTTTCATTGGAAGAATTGTCGGAAAGCCTGTGGTTAATTGATTTTGTTATCTGTTTTATTATATATGGCGGGTGAGTGGAAGATGTATGTATATACAGTAGTTTATCATTCGGTTTTCTTTATGGTTTATATTTAACTTTTCTTAGATTGAAAGTAACATCTACAAAATCTCCTTCGTTTATGTTAGTTTTTATGTCGATGTCGAATACGTTATTTTTGAAAATCTTTATTATTGTTTTTCTAGTTTTGTCTGTATTTTGTTAGTTATAGATTCTTTAGAATAGACTACAACAGTCAATCCAAAAATTGGACGAAAAAATAGCTTTAATTACCTTCCCAAACAAACTATTAAATGAACGATCAAAACTAATCTAAAAAATACTATGTTACTAAAACATTGAAAACCGAAAAATAAATATATAAAATAAAAATAAATAAAAAAAGCAAAATAAATTAATCTAAATAGGTAAATAAATAAACGAATCCCGACAAAATAACCGTTAGAATGGACTACCCACAATGCACCACTGACACATATATAAATAGTCGGGAAAAAACACAAGACATGTCGCCTGATGATTGCCTTTAGCATGAAACAGTCTGTCGTCTCTGAGTATTGACTTCAGTGTTCACATTCCTATTTAGATACGCTCTATCCCTGATATTTAACACTTTATTCCATAGATATAGCAGACCTTAAAACTATATTTCTTGACATATATATATATATATATATATATATATATATATATATATATATATATAGAGAGAGAGAGAGAGAGAGGGGGGGAGAGAGTTGTATTTTTATTTATATATCTGAAAATAAGTACCGGGATTCCACCTATAAACGTACCAACAACAAGGAAAAAATAGTTTATAAATATTTGCCTAGAATCAAAGAACAATTTGCAAACATTCTCCATGACATTTCTCCTGGATTGCTTCTGACCTGGCAACGATTTTATAGGGTATTTACGTATGTGAGGACCTTTCCCTCTGGTTACATTCCGTTTGTCAGCTCACGATTAAAAGCAGTCAGGTGAAAACAGTAACAGCCAAGAGCAAAACCATTATTAAGTTTTTTTTTCTTCCTTCCTTCTTTCTTTCTTTCTTTCTCTTTTCTCCTGGTTATGCCTATTTTGGTTTGTGCCGTGAAAAAGACAAATATAAAACAACAAACTCAATGTTCGGCTCTGAATTTTAAGTTTATATTTCCAACCAATTTCATCCATTTTGTTTGTTGTTTGCTTTGTTTTCTTAGAGGTCAGGGTAGAGGAAATGCGTGTGAAGAATCAGATTTTTTTTTTTTTTTATTGCTTCTGTAATTTTTGTTTTTGTTGATGGCGGTGCTGGTGGGAGGTTATATTTTCATTCCTTGAGCCTTTCAGTAAACCGTTTTCATCTAATCTTGGCCCTAAGGTTCTGCAAATCACAAAAATATTTTAAGTCACCCCCCCATCCCATGCACGTGCATGCACACGCATGCGCACGCACGTACACACAGGCTCATAAAAACATATATACTCATTCAATGTATAAAGATTTAAGACAGATAGGAAGAGATATATATATATATATATATATATATATATATATATATATATATATATATATATATATATATATATACACATGTCTGGTTAAATAATATAGACGTATTACAATTACAAATATTATAATTTTTTTAATCACATAAGTTACCTCCCTTGTAGAGAGGTAAAAATAACACATAACAATAAAAATAATTAATTAATAAATTACATATAACAGTAAAAATTACAATAACACATCCATATATATGAAATCCCTGAAGATGAGATTGAAAGGACTTGGGAAATTAAAAACTATTTGAAAGACAATTTTGGAATTTTTCTTAATCAATTTTTTACAGTCACCAATAAATTAATTCCTGGACTTGAAATGATTAAAACTAAAATAAATAGACATAATGCGTCCAAACTATTTAACCGAACATGCTTAAATGAAAATATGCTGCCTAAATACACACACACACACATATGTATGTATGTATACATGTATGTATACATATATATATTTCCACTCACAAAGACAGAAAGATATGAACGGAGATAGAGAAAAGTCATCTATATAGATAGATTGATAAATATGTACTGTGAGAGATATCTCGAAAGATAATATATATACATATATATATAATAAAAAGGCTTAAACACTAATATTCCACGGTATATAATAAAAAGGCTTAAACACTAATATTAGTATTTAAGCCTTTTTATTATATCCTTACTCTGTCCTGGACATTGAGTTCTACCTGGATTCTATCCTCTCGGAATTTTTATTAAAAAAATATACATATGCATCTATGTATATATATATCTATATATTTTGCATATCTATGTGTATATTTACCACTAATATTATCTATCTATCTATCTATCTATCTATCTATATATATATATATATATATATATATATATATATATATATATATGAGTTAAAGAACAAATGCAGATCAAATATGGATCGGAATCCGACAGGATTATAAAACAAAGAGCAAATAGGAAACGTATATCAATCTAACATATTTCACCTTTATTAAATCTTCATCAGAGGTAGAAACATTTGTATTTTTAATTATGCTTGTGTCAGTTCCCATTGGTCAGAAACATCTCACATGTATTAAACCGTAAATAGTTCTGTGTGCATGTAGGTTTGTGAAGATTCTTGTATGTCTAAGTGGGCACAGCTGGTAATCCGTATTTGTAATTTGTATGTGTGTCTGTACAATGTGAGTTCTATTTTCACCTTTGTGCGGTCAACCCGCGCAGCGTGAAGTCACAAATTTCTAATTTATGGCTGCATTCATTGAATTAGATAGCTGTATGTTAGATTCTTTAAGAATGGACTCAAAGAAAGATGGCGATGTAATGTAATATTTTAGGTGGTTTTCTTTTTATAGTTGGTAATAATGTTATACGTTTTCAATGTATTTTCTACATAAAGAAACATGTTCTTTTTTTAAAAAAAAAAATATGTGACATTAGTGAAATCAAAATTATGTCCAGCATCGATTCCGAAAGTTAGATCGATTATCCAAACGCAAATCTCTCTTGTGTTCGTAGATGCGGGCTTTTAGATCACGTGATGTCTCCCCACATAAACATTTTTTGCATTGTAAACAATTTATTTGAAAAATACCTGCATTTGAATTGGTGTTGGATTTATTTTTCTTACTAATTATATCTCCGATTGTCTTGGAGGTGGTGGTAACGATCCTAGTGTTAGGGATGACTAATTTGTTTGCAAGTTTAGTAGAAAGAGTGTTGGAGGGTAGAATTTTGAATTTTGTGTAATTTTTGTTCGTAGTGTTAAGAGTGGTGTCTGTTTTTTGGCTTTGTTGATTTTGCAAGCTCGTTTTTAAGCGTTGCGGATAGAATTTCTCTTCTTCATTTAGGAATTCCGGACTACATACTCTAAGGGTATCAGAATGCTATGACTTGTCCAGATTTTACTTCTTCGTGATGGTGGGAATAGAAGTTGATTAAATCTTTTTTTTGTCTATGGGTTTACGATATACTTTAAAATCTAATTTCCCATTGTTGCATATTAATAACATGCCGAGGTTATATAAGTATAAACATAGAAAGATAGATGGTATTAATATACTTATATAAGTATTACCATAAATAGATACATAGATCGATAGATACGTAGATAATCTTCAAAAATTTAAATGCAATATCAGTCGTTATCATTTGTCTTCTTAATTTTTGTTCTTTATTTGTTCTCTCACCGTAATAGTATTTTTCTCATATTCTCTAACACCCAGTAACCACATACGTCTTTGTGACTTTATTACCTTGCTTGGGGTGAAATGATTTAACAGAGATATGGACTGATAGGAACAGATAGATAGATCGATATGAGCTGATGGAAATAGACAGAGAGATAAAACTTACTGATATAGATTGGTAGATGAGAACTCTTAATAGTTATCAGTTAAATGACATGCGTGATACACGTGTAGGCGATCATGTATCTTTCGATACATGACTGACGAGGCAGATTTCTTTTTCCGCAGTGGGTTGCCATTTCTTTCTGCGGTAGACCAAGGCTATAGAACATGGTGCATAAAACATTATTTTTGCAAACTTAACATAATAATTTTTTTTATAAATATTATCAAACATGATTACTTCAAAGTGCCCGGACGAACTGAATCACCTCGTTCCACCAGGTTTGTCCTTCGCAGCTAGGACCCGCCAGGCCACTTATGTAGTAACAACCACCCACATTCCCTCCGTATTCGGTGAGATGTGCGTTTTCACTCAAACAACTATGGAACAAGAGGATGTTTCCCCGATCACCCAAACCTTAATCCGTTCAAGTCTAGAGTCAACTGTTATGTTCCTCTCCTAACCGTTAACGTAACCCTCTACCTCGAGTGGCCCCGGGCCTTGTACAGGGAAAACCTTACTATAAAAAAACACATTAAAGAAAATCTATCATTTTATTATATTATTAATATTATTATCATATTAAGGTGTAAGAAATTATTTTTTTTTTTTACTGAGTATTCCTAAAAGATTATTTCATGTACACATCCCAAACTCTATACTCCATTGGAATATTGACATTATTAATAATAATTCAATCACGATCATTATTAATGTAACCCATCAGGGTTGTAAAGACAGCAGATTTATTGCAATCGTAAGAGTGCGTCTAAGACAAGATAGCCTAACAGAACCCAAGCCAATGCAGGTTTGTTTGAATTCAGAGTTTCTCTTCTCCTAGATGGGTTGCTAAATAATCACGAGCCTATCCCTCTGCAGTTAGCTTCGAATTCAGGGTTTTTCTTTTTCCTAAATGGGTTGCTAAATTATCACGAGCCTATCCCGCTTCAGCTAGCTTCGAATTCAGGGTTTTCCTTCTCCTAGATGGGTTGCTAAATAATCAGTTAACAGTTATGTGCCATGCGTGATACACACTTAGGCGATCATGTATCTTTCAATATGTATCTTACTAGGCAGATTTTTTTCCCGCAGTAGGTTACCATTTCTTTCTCTTGTAGACCAGTTGGCATCCAAGGCTATAGAAGCTGGTCTGTCCTGCTATTTAACCATAGCTGGGGGGAGAAGAAGAGGATTCGTACCTTTCTCAAGGGTATTAGCACGTAAGTGTATATCACTCAGTTATGTTCCCTGCGTGATACACCCTTAGGCGATCATGTATCTTTCGATACATGACTGACGAAGCATATTTTTTCCCACAGTAAGTTGCCATTTTTTTCTAAGGTAGACCAGTTGCCATCAAAGACTATAGAATCCGATCTGTCCTGCTATTTACCCATATCTGGGGGTGGGGGAGAAGATGATTCATAACTTTCCTAACAGTATTAGCACGTAAGTGAATGGATTCGCCTGGAATTCCTAAATCCGAGCCGCTATACATTACTCCACTGTGGCTCCGCCTAAAAATATATCTCGAGAGATAACAGTGATAGTTTTTTTTTTTTACAGTAAGCTTCACCCTGTACAAGACCCATTGGCAACTTGAGGTAGAAGCATATGTTAGGAGGCAGTTTGAATGGGGTAGATAACATACTTGAAGAGAATAAGAATGTAGTGATTGGGGAAACATCCTCATGGGAGTCGGTTCCACGGGGCAGTGGTTCGCGGGACAAAGCTGTTCGAGTGTAACTTAAACCTCGCCGATACAATACAAAGGGAATGTTGATGTTTTCTCCAATGTAAGCGGCATGACGTGTCCTAGCCTTGAAGATTATAACTAGCGAGGAAGGTAGTTCGTCCGAGCACTTTCTGCGGAAGTAGTGATAGAACTGTGAGAAGCTTGCCACATCCCGCCCGTGAGAGAGCAGTTGGAGGGTGGAAAATAATTCGTCACCCAGAAGGACTCAGAGACTGTTTTAGACTTTATCGATGCTGGAGATTGCAGTCTGGGCAGTTCCCGTCCAAATATGACAATATATTTTTGGCCTGATGTAGCTCTGGTAAAGGTAGCATGAGCAGTCAGGTACTTACTACACCTGTACATCGGGCCGACCATTTTACCTGCATTTTTAGCGATTTATCGATGCTGGAGATTGCAGTCTGGGCAGCTGCCGTCCAAATATAACAATATATTTTTGGCCTGATGTAGCTCTTGTAAAGGTAGCATGAACAGTCAGGTACTTACTAGAGCTGTACGTGGGGCCGACCATTTTACCTGCATTTTTAGCGATTTATCGATGCTGGAGAGTGCAGTCTGGGCAGCTCCGTCCAAATATGACAATATATTTTGGCCTGATGTAGCTCTTGTAAAAGGTAGCATGAACAGTCAGGTACTTACTAGAGCTGTACGTGGGGCCGACCATTTTACCTGCATTTTTAGCGATTTATCGATGCTGGAGATTGCAGTCTGGGCAGCTCCCGTCCAAATATGACAATATATTTTTGGCCTGATGTAGCTCTTGTAAAGGTAGCATGAACAGTCAGGTACTTACTAGAGCTGTACGTGGGGCCGACCATTTTACCTGCATTTTTAGCGATTTATCGATGCTGGAGAGTGCAGTCTGAGCAGCTCCCGTCCAAATATGACAATATATTTTTGGCCTGATGTAGCTCTTGTAAAGGTAGCATGAGCAATCAGGTACTTACTACAGCTGTACACGGGGCTGACCATTTAACCTGCATTTTTAGTGATAGATTGTATGTACGTGAGGTCAGGTGTGAGTTTAAGGTATAATAGTCTTGCAAGTCACAGCGTCTCTCCGAGCGGACACCGTTCATTGTAACTGGCGGTAACTCAGGGTACTATCGGTGAGGATGAAGTGTAACTAGTTTGGTTTTTGAGACACTGAATGTGACCAGCCAGTTTTTCCCACACTGGGTAGTTCATTCGAGATCAGCTACTAATCTGATCAAGAGTTTTAGAGATGCCCCGGTATATAGACCTAGCATTGACATGAGTATTTACAAATGATCTGAGTATATTCTTAGGCAGATAATTTATGTAAATCTAAAAGACTGTTGGTCCGTGGAGTGACCCCTAGGGGGCGCCTGTGTTGACTGCCAGCGCCACAGAGGACTGTCCATTAATAACTCTATCTTCAGATTTTGTAATATCTATTCTATTCAAAATATTGATTATATTTGGTCGTGGGCGTGCTGGGTTTTATTATTCTAACAATATCTATCGATAAAGAAATGCAAAAAAAAAAAAAATCGCAGAATATTCCATATGCAAAACTAAATGATTAATTCATTATTTTACGTGTTAATATTTGACAGACTGTAACCTTCATACTTATTTCAACCACGGATTTTATTAATGCTTCTAATTTTACATTACTTTCAGCTGTTATATAGTTTTCCAGTTCATTCTCCTAAGTATACTACAGGCAAAAAGCTTTTAAAATATTCGATTTTGCAACGATATGCTATAACATCTGGTTTACGAATAATTAGGAAAAAAATCACTATTCAACAAGACAATAACCTAAAACACTCCATCCAATTTATGTCAAAATTATCTCACAACAAAAACAAAAAACAAAAAACAAAAAAACAAATAAAAACAAAAAAAAAACGAACATAATTTTGGAATTTATAATTTTGCTGTTTTAATCTATTGGTCTCTCTCGCATTGAATTAGTGTATGAATTGGATAGCAGAGTTCGAAGAGAACACACAAAGCGTGAGCGTGAGCTTTTTCAGTACTTAAATAATACAAAGGTTTTTTTTATCCAGGGTTTCTCAAAAACTGTTGGAATTATTTGTAAAGCAACAATTAAAGCAGGTGGTGCTTTTATTGACGAAAACAATATGATACTGTTGTATGATATTTTTTTGTAAACACGTAATTAAGACAGGTGGTGGTTTTATTGACGGAAACAAAATATGATGCTGTTGTGTGTTAATTTTTTGCAAAGACGTAATTAAGACAGGTGGTGGTTTTATTCACGGAAACAAAATATGATGCTGTTGTATGATAATTTTTTTGTAAAGACGTAATTAAGACAGGTGGTAGTTTTATTAACGGAAACAAACTATGATGCTGTTGCATGATAATTTGTTATTCTTTAATGATTACTTTTTGTCAAAATAAAAGCAAATCCACTGTAGTTATTAACATTTTATGTTTTACTTTAAAATTATAAAAATATCTCATATTAATGTTTTTTATTTAAAGAAATGCAGGGTGGGTCCCCAAATGTTTGCCTATAGTTTATTTGCTTATTTTTTTTTTTTACTATTGCTTTAATTATACAAACCCTAATCGTCACTCAAGTTTAGTGAATGCGGATTTTTGAAGGATTTATAGGGAAGGAGCAAGGGTGGCATATCAGGAGGATATATAGTATAGATAATCGTTGATTCCCAACTTGAAGTGATTAAGATATTACGGTCATGGAAGCATGGGTTCCACCTTGTAACAGTTCTTGGAGAGAAGTCATTTCAGTTGAACTTCCTCCTCATCAGTGGAATAAAAAAGGGAATGGGGACTTGTCGACAGTGTAGGCGCTGTGGTGAAAAATTGATTGATGAAGGTTCTTGTTTGTCAAGCTATTGATTTCTTTTCACATAATTTGATTGTTTTTCCAGCAGATCTAAGTAAAAGTGAAACTATCTGATTGTCCTCAAACAAAAACTTCTGACCATTTCTTTCCAATCATTTGTCATCTAGGTTTTAATCTTAAATGCCCTAAGTCTTAAGATGGTTCTTGCTGGTCTATCTAAAAAAACTAAATCTCTTCCCAAAATTTGAATTCCATAGGAGAAGTTGGCGCACAACTTGTTGACCTCCACCAATGGAGAAACCTTTGCCTTTCACTGGTTGGGGTTATGTCATCTTTGGTGAATTCCCACTTAATTGTTTGACAAAAGAAATATTAACACCTATTTATCTTCTAACCAGAAATAGTATCAAAGTATACATTATGTCAAGCAATGAAACAGATCAGGATATTATTAGCCAGGGTCATAACATACAAACATTTCCAAATTAATGGGAAACTACTGGAGTTAATAGCCATAGAGATGGTGTCAAATATAACGCCTTAGTTATCACAGCCAAACTTGAAGCAAGGCCAAGTAGCAAGCTGCAGCTGACTATTAGAGAAACTATTCCATATGATCAATAATTACTGGATGACCCTTTACCATATTCTAAAATTATTAATAAGAAGCAAAGCTCAAAATTAAGCAGCACATTTTTTATCCATATCAATAAAGCCATGTTTGTTTGCCAGTTGTCTAAATAATAAAAAAATCTTCCAAAACATAATTACCAAACATTTCCTTCATATATCATTAGTAAGGAGGAAGTTCCATTTGTAGATTTTCTTCCCAAGAACATCTACTTTGAGGAACAGATTCCTGCAAGGACGCTTTCCAGATCACTATAATCTTAAATACTTCAAGTCTAGATTTAACTTATCTTTCCAAAATATCCTCATGAACTGCACTTGTTAATTCTACCTCTTATGCTCATTCAATAAGCTTAATCAGTAACCCTCTACTTTGAGTGGCTCTTAGTCCTTGTATTGGGTAAAAAATTTTGTATATATATATATATATATATATATGTTTTAAGATATGCTATATTTATAGGTAAAAGTGCTCAATATTGTGGATAGAGATTAAAAATGTGTGCCAGATATCTGATGGAACTAAGGATGTAATTTGCCCAAACATCTACCATAAAAATAGCAGTAGGGCAGTGAGAGGCTGGTAACGTTCAACCTGTGGGAATGGCTGAAGAGCTGAAAAAAATCCATCATCCACAAGGCCGTGCAGGCACCTTTGACCTTGGTTGAGACTAGAAAGTTATCTTACTGATAACTTCACGTGAAAAGAAACCTTTTCTTTCTAATTTCCCCAGAAAGGTTTCTTTTAAATAAAGAGTAAACAATATATACATTTTATGCGTTTTATTTTAGGCTTACAGCCATTTCTTGTTGAAACACTGGTTCTTGCAAGATCACCGAAGTTAATCAATGTGGGGATTCGTCAGCACACATGTCTGACCGAATGGGAATAGAAGCTACTGTAAGCTTGGATGTGTGCTGGGTGTAATGGATAACAGGTCAAAATTGATAATCGGTGAAATGAGTTCCAATATGAGTTGAGCCTAACCTGGATTTTAGATGGAAAATAAGATCCGAGGGTTGAACCTACAAATACAACACAAATTCTTATACAACGCAAAGAAATGATCTTCACAGAAAAAGAAACAAGACCAAGCTAAATATGATAATAACATTTATACAGCTAGATACATGTATTTATACAGTCAGATACATGTATTTATACAGTTAGATACATGTATTTGGTATCAAATGACAACTGGAAAAAAAATCTTACATTTAGCCGACGCGTTTCGTCTTCCGACTTTTTCAAGGCAAAAATGAAGTCGAAATGTTTTTGTTGTTATAATTACATTAAAAAAATCCAAATTTAAAAAGATAGACGCTTCTGTCTAAGCCTTTATTTTTCTGGTTAATGTAAATTACTTTTATAGTAAGGGATTATTATTATTATTTTTTATTTTTTTTTACCATGTTGACACTATCGTTAAATTCTCAGATGAATTCTGTGGACAAGACAAATTGGCATCAAATAACAATTGGAAAAAAATCTTACATTTAGCCGACGCGTTTCGTCTTCGGACTTTTTCAAGGCAAAAATGAAATCGAAATGTTTTTGTTGTTATAATTACATTAAAAAATACAAATTTAAAAAGATAGAAGCTTCTGTCTAAGCCTTTATTTTTGTAAGATTTTTTTCCAATTGTCATTTCATACCAATCTGTCTTGTCCACAGAATTCCTCTGGGAATTTAACTATACATGTATTTACATATTAAAAATCAATGTCCTATGTTGTGGCCATGAAGTGACCAAAGATTTGTCCCAAGTGAGCCGTCAAAGTTTGGAAGTGTTTTTAGTATGAGTAAAGAAATAATGTGTTATGGTATGCCAATATGTGTGCGTACATAAGAAGGAAGAATATTGAAAAGATGAAACATATTAGTCGTGAAGCTGGTCGAGTTGAGGAAATGGCTGTCAAAAGTCATTGCTGATTTCATCGTTGACTGTTGCTGACAAGCTGTTTTGATTGCTATCTGAGTAAACCAAGGACTGACCTTTTTCCAGATCAATTGGAGTTTAATCACATGGACGTAGTAGAGAGCACATCACACGACGTGAAACCACTCATTTAATTCGGAGCAGCATTTCTACAGAATTGTAAAAAAAGTTTCTGCATCTACTCAATTTAGTAAAATTTATTTATCTTGTTTGTGCTTCACTTATTGGCTGTAAAATATACAAGTTTATATCCTATATTTTCTTTGTATAAATAGCTCCTTTATGATATACATATATATATCTATATCTATATCTATATCTATATATATATATATATATATATATATATATATATATATATGAAGAAATATAGTTTTAAGGTGTGCTATAATTATGGGATAATGTGCTCATTATCAGAGATATATTGTATATAAATATAAATATAAAAGTGAATACTGAAGTTAACACTCCAAGGCAACATTCTGTTTCATATTAGGTGCAATCATCAGGACGGCCTGACAATTGCGCTTAGCATGAAACAAACTGTTGCCTCGGAGCGTTGACTTCAATATTCACTTTTATATTTATATATATATATATATATAAAGTGCTCGGACATCCCTCACCAGTTCTAATCTTCAAGGCTAAGTATATATATATAATATATATATATATATATATATATATATATATATATATATATATATATATATAAACCTAAAAACAATCCTAAACGGATCTTCAGGGTAAAACTGGCTAAAAAGGCAAATAATGGAACAATATTTATTGATAAAACCAAAATAAAATAAAACCATGACCATGTGACAAACAAAAATAAAATAAAACAAAAAAGAAACAGAAAAAAAAGCCCAACAACATGTTACTCTCATAACCAGCTTTTTTTATGTCGGCACCTACATGTCTTCAAGTTTTAACTTTAAAGGAAAAAAAACATTACAGCCTGACGATGAAGGAAAGATTCTTCGAAAGTACTTGCTTAACTTAATAAGATATACACTAGAAACATCTGACAATAGTTTTATAAATGAGGATCACATCATTCAATGGATTAACAGTATTTTTTATTTTTAGTGTGTACCTGTATTTGAGTAGATGATCCGTTTATTTTAAATATCTAGGTACTGACCAGGCTTGACATTGGTTAACTTTGGTGATTGTGTAACAACCAGTGTTCGAATGTTACACGATCATGAACCTCAAAGGAGTTGACACTTTTCATGTAGGCGGAGATGATTTATAAAATGCATATCTCAGCTTGGATAAGTTTAAATTATTTGTGTACAATTCACTACAGATATTCTTTTTTTTTTGCATCTCTCTCTTTATGCGTGTGTCTGTTCCAAAAGGTTTCTTGCAAATGTATAACTTCAAATCTATATGCTAATGCAAGAAATTTTGGTTTTTGAGAACCTACATTGAAATGGGTAGTTGTTGGTAGAATCTATTTCTTGAAAAAAAAGGCAAAAAAATGGAGAAAAATTCTTTCCTACTTCACTGAGAAAAACATTAGGTGAGAAGAAACGAAAAAAATGAAGGTTTTGTTAGGGGCAAGCAATGTTTGAAGAATTTTGGTCAGGAAAATTTGGCAGGAGAATGTGAAGAAATGCAAAGATGGTGATATATGGTTATAGCATAATTCCTGCAATAGACATTCCTTAACAGCTTACCATTTTTTTTTATTTATTTATCCATTTTCTGCAGTTACATTTGTTCATAGTGTTTCCATTTATTCTTTTAAATGTAGATTTTTTCCTTATATTTTTCCTGCTGATATTTTTGTTTCTGCTTTCGTCTTTAATTCTTCTTCTTTTCTTTTACTATGCCACACTTTTTCTTTCTGGATTACAGGTTTCTTTCGTTCTTATTTTCCATTTACCAATTCTTTCATTCTTGTACATAATTTTCTGCCTACTATTATTTCGTTCTTCTTTTTGTCTTTTGTCCATATTTTTTTATTATTACAACGCTGTTCCCCCTGTAGAGGGTTACATTAAGAGGCAATTTATAGGATAGTAGTGGAAGAAAACGGTTAATGCTAAATAGGTTAAGATTGTAGTGATCAGCAAAACATGTTCTTGAGAGTCGGTTTCACAGAGCAGTGGTTCATGGGAAAAAGCTGTTCGAGTGGAACTTACTTCTCGCCAGTGGGATATGAAAGAAATTTCATGTTTTGCTACAATGTAAGTGATATGGCAGGTACTAGCCGTAAAGGTTAGAAATGGTGCAACCATGGAATATAGTTCGTCCGAGCACATCCCATGTACATAGGAATAGAGCTGTGATAAGTATGCCTCACCCTGCCTGTGGGAGAGAGAGTTTGGAGAGTGGAAAATAATTTGTCATCCACAAGGACTTGGAAATGCTTTTGAACTCTATCAAGACTGGAGAGTGAGGACTGGGCTGCTCCTGCCCAAATATGGCCGCAGTACTCCATTCTCAGAAAAAGAAATAAAAATAATTTTTCAAACAAAAGATTGAACAAATTATTTTTATTTGTTTTCCTACTTTGTTTCATTTTTCCTTTTTATTTCTATTCTTACTTTTATTCTCTTTCCTTTCTTCCATATTCTTTTTTTATTTTTACGTTCCTTTTATTTATTCTTCTTGTTTTTCACCTTTATTCTTTCTGTTCTTATTTTTCTTCTTATTTCCTTTTCTTCGTTAATTAATCATTTTTGCTCCTTTTTCTTCTTTCAGTCTTTTTTGTTTCTTTAATATTTTTGCTGTTATTTCTTTCTTTCTTTGATTTTTTCCTTTTTTTTTTCTTTCTTTCTTTCTCTAGCATATTCTGAAGTCATTTCTTTTTTCTTCCTTTAGTATTTTTGAATATTTTTCTTCTTTCTTACCTTCTTTAACATTATTAAAAATATTTTTTTCTTTCTTTGTTTTTTTTCTTTTTTTCTTTCTTTCTTTACCACTATGTGAAATCTTTTCTTCTTTCTTTCTTCCTTTCTTTGGCATTCTTGGAGTCTTCCTTCTTTATTTCTTTCTTTAGAATTTTTTTTTTTTTAAGTCTTTTCATTTTTCTTTCTTTAGCATTTTTGAAGTCTTTTCTTCCTTTTATTTTTGTTTCTTTCTTTAACATTTATTGAAATCTTTTCTTTCGTTCTTTCTTTTACATCTTTGGAGTCTTTTTTATCATTCTTTCTTTAGCATTTTCGTAATCTTTTCTTATTTCTTTCTTTTTTCTTTTGAATTTTTTAAAGATTTTTCTTTCTTTAAAATTTAAAAAATCTTTTCTCATTTCTTACTTTCTTTGGCATTCTTGGAGTCTTCTTTATTTATTTATTTCTTTAGTAGTTTTTAAGGCTTTTCCTCTTTCTTTCTTTCTTTCTTTCTTTCGTTCTTTCTTTCATTCTTTCTTTCGTTCTTTCTTTCTTTCTTTCGTACTTTTAAGTATTTTCCTTTTTCATTCTTTGGCATTTTCGAAGTCTGTTCTTTCTATTTTTGTTTCTTTCTTTAACATTTATTGAAATCATTTCCTTCTTTTTTCTTTCACATTTCTGGAGTTTTTTTCTTTTCTCTTTTGCATTTTTGTAATCTTTCTTTCTTGTTCTTTTGAATTTTTAAAGATTTATTTTCTTTTTTTAAAATTTTTAAAAATCTTTTATTTTTTCTTTCTTACTTTCTTTTGCATTCTTGGAGTCTTTCTTCTTTTGAAATCTTTTCTTTTTTTCTTTCATTCTTTAACATTTTTTAAATCTTTTATTTTTTCGTTTTTTAGTCTTTTTTTCTTTCTTACTTTAACATTCTCAAAGTCTTTTCTTCTTTATTTTTTTCTTTCTCTCTTTAATGTTTTTTGAAATCTTATCTTCTTTCTTTATTACTTTTTTCTCTCTTTCCTCTCTTTCTTTCTTTAACAGTCTTTTCTTCTTTCTTTCTAAATTTTATTCTTGCTATAACCTTGTTCATTAGGTTACTCCACTTTTTCTTCAGCCATTTTTACCTTCTGTATGTCCTGTTAGTAAAAAAATTTTTAAGTCTTCTTTTTTCATTATGTATCTCAGAAATTTAACCCTTTCTTTCTGATTCTAAGTATTAGCGACCTATTTTTTCTATTTCCTGTAAAACTTCCTTGCTACTTAAATGTTCCATCCATGGCATTCTCAGTATCCCTCTATAGGATCACATCCCTGTTGCCTCATGTCTCCTATTCATTTGTGAAAAAATTGTCAATCAATCACTGCCACATAACAGAATTGATACTAACATTTGAAAAAGATTTCTTTGTTTCCAATGAATTTTCAAGTTTCTTAATTCTTTTCTTAGTTTCTGGAAAGCATCTTTTGCTATTCGAATCTACTTTTGGATTTCGTTGTCCCAATTTCCATCCTCTGGTGAAACACTTACTAGATAGTTAAACTTCTGACACCAAATTCTGACTATGAATTGGAATAGCAGAAGATGACTTCTAAAAGCTAAGCAAAGGACTAAGAAACACAAAAATCTTGTTAGAAACAACAAAAAAATGAGAGCTAAACTCTTATGTAATTAAAACTACCCACATAGCAGTGAATGCTAGACAGTTTCATCTGTTGAAACACTTACCACATAGTTAAACTTTCGACAGTGAAATCTGACCATGAATTGGAATAGTAGTAGATGACTTCTAAAAGCTAAGCAAAGGACTAAGAAACAGGAAAATTTTGTTAGAAAAAAAAAAGAAGATTTCTGAACTGTTATGTAATTATAACTGCCTATATAACAGTTAACACTGGACAGATGAAAAAAGAACTGGAGGTAGCAGATATAGGGTTCTACAGAAGGCTGCTGAGAATAACATGGATAAAGTGCATAGGCAACAAAGAAGTCTTAAGGAAAATTTGAACAAAAAGGACACTTAGAATCAGACAAACACTACTGATTTTCTTTTTTACACATAAGGAAGGAGTGCTTGGAGAATTTGACACTCTCAAAACAGAGTGAAAGAAAAATAGACAAGTGCAAGCAACTGTCCACCGACCTGACGAACTCATATGAAATGATGTTAGAATAAGGTGTGGGAATGATAGCAAAGGGAGAAGTATTTCTGAGAGCAACAAAAGATAGGACGTTGGGAAGAGCCATAATTGCCCACATCTTGAAGGAGTATAGAAGAAGAATTCATAGTTTTGTTGTGTCCTGTTTAGGAGCCAGAAAGAAAGCCACAGGAGACGAAGATAGGTAGAACAAGTGTATTGAAATAACAGATATATACAAAGCAAGAGTGTTAGTAATAAGCAGATAAAGGTGTACGTCCGAACGGTGGGTTAACACTGCGTCTTCGTTCCCCAACCGACTACCCTACGACTCTATATTTAACAGTCCTCCCATGAGGAATGTATGTGGCACAAGGCCGAGTTTAATGTGGGTTTCTCCGAGCCTGTAGGTTCAGCCAAAAATATTCCCTTAGAATCCGCATAAGCGGGTTCGGGATCAGTCTACCTACTTGGACAAAACTTTGCCCCTGGGTAAAGCTTCGTCCGGGTTCCTCTCTGCCAAAGAATAGAGTTCCACAGACGTCGCTCACAGTCAGAGACTGCTCAACGACTCTATATTTAACAGTCCCCCGTCAAGGAATGTATGTGGCACAAGGCTGAGTTTAACGTGGGTTTCACCGAGCGCATAGGCTCGGCCAAAAATATCCCCTTTGAACTCGCATAAGTGGGTTCGGGATCTGTTTACCACCCCAGACAAAATTTTACCCTTCGGCAACACCTCGTCAGGGTCCCTCTTTGCCAAAGCAGAGAGTTTGACAGAAGTCGGACACAGTCAGCGACTGCCCTACGAGTCTTGTTAGGATGTCTCGCAGTTAGTATTTATGAGAGGAGAAAGAGTTTATTCTACTGTAGGAGGGTTTACCAAACAGTTTGTACATTAGGCTTTTTCTCTTGCTTAGAACCTATAGAATTCTGGATGACACAGCAGTTGAAACGTTGTGATTAAGCAATGCGAAAACAAAGAAACAGGTCCTAGTAATGCATATATCTAAAAAAATTCAGATGTCTAAGAGTCCAGGGGATGGGATGTCAGAAATGCTGCGACGAAAGAAAATACAGGCAAACAGATAAAAGAACACAAAGACGAGTAAACTCATTCAAATGAATCATCACGGATATTTAAGCAGAAGAAAGCTCAGTTTATAAAAATGAATGAAAAAAAAAGAAGAAGAGAACATGAATGAGGACAAGCAGAGAAAAGAGAAAAGAAATGGGTACAAATAATAATGAAAAAGAGAAGAAATGTGAAAAAGGTAGAAGAAAGAAGAAAAATAATTAAACGAATGAAGTGAGGTCCAAAAAGATTAATAAGAAAATGGAAAGGAAAAAAATACAGAAAGAAAGTGAAAAATCAAGGAAAAAAAGAAGAAAAAGAGTAAGAAGAAGAAAATGATAAAAAAAAATGGAAAAAAAGAGAGTGAAATGAAAAATTTATATAAAAATAAGTTACAAAAATCAAAGAAAAAGAAAGAAAACTAGTAAAAATGAAAGAAGGAAACAGAAGAAAAACACAATAAAAAATGTAATGAAACGTAATAATGCAAAAGAAGATAGAAAAAGAAAAGAAGAAAAAATTCAGAAAAAGATAAAAGATAAAAAGTCAACAAGAAAAAGAGTAAAAAACAAGAAAAAAAAATGGGTAAAAAAGAGAAAGATGGTTAAAAACGAAGGAAAGAAAATGAATGTAAAAAAAAAACAAGAAAAGAAAAAATGTAAAAAATAAAAAAGAAGGTAAAGACAAAGAAAAAACTTGATGAATAAAAAAAGAAAAGAAAAAGAATTGAAGGAAGAGAATAGAAAAGAGAGATGTAAAGGAAAGAAGAAGAAAAAAGAAGAATAAAAAGAAAAAAAATGAATAAAAAGGCCGGAAAGAAAAAGAATGAAAAGAAAAAGAAAAAAATCAACGGAAAAGAACGAAAGAAAAGAATGAAAAATATTGGTGAAAGAACGACTAAAAAAGAAGAAATTATAATTAAAAAAAGAAGAAAAGGCATGAAGCAGAAAAAAAACAAATGTTGAGAAGAGAAAAAGTTTAGGAAATGAAAAAAAAGTAAAGAAAAATCATTAATAAAATGAAAGACTGGAAATGAAAGAAAAAGAAAAGTCAAGGAAAATAAAAGAAAAGGGAAAAAAGAAGAGGAAAGAAAGAAGGCTTATAAAAGAAGAAAAAATGAGAATAAAAAATGAAATCCGGTTTTCTTGTCAGCAAAGGAAATTGAGGAGAAGGGTGTTAGCTGTAGGCTGGTGCTAAGGCTCCTGTCATTGACAGAAAATGGATTCCCAAGCATGCACCTGCCGATTGCAGTCATACAAATGAATTCTTCAATTTGGCTGTTATAAAGTTCCACCACTCAGAAACATGAACATATTCATGTATATATATATATATATATATATATATATATATATATATATATATATATATATATATGTGTGTGTGTGTGTGTGTGTGAACATATTCATATATATATATATATGTATATATAAATGTTTGTGTGTGTGTATGTGTGTGCGTGTGTGTGCATAAATTATATTGGAACATTTGAAATGAGGAATTATTATTTCTCATATGACTTGCTATTCAGCTCAGCATGCTAATCTTGTTTGTTATAAACACGACTCAGCCTGCGTATACACGGTGGCCTTCTTCAGATGTCTATTGTCATTCTAAGTAATCTTCTCTAAATTTTGAATTGAACACTTTATTCAATCAATGTGGGGATATTGTTCTCATTACACTCTATATAATATGATGAAATGTCGTATCCATTATTATTCAACAAAAATTCTCATCTCTGCTTTTTTTTAAGCTGCTTCAGTGTGTATCGTCTGCTTTTCCAAGAGAAAGCAGACGTTGTGTTGGGCTGTTGCTTAATTTATGAATTCCAAAAGTATTTTTTGTATGTTTTGAAATGTGACAAATCAGCTGCATTTGTTTTTCATCCAGAACAAATCAAAAATGGTTTCCCTCCAAATTTTGAGAAGTCAATTCATAGTGTACCTGTAGGTCATAAAAGAAGGGCTTTGGTTTAATTGAAGGAGTCGATGATCTTCTGCTGCTGGAAACCAGGTTCAGAAAGAAATACAGAAGCAATTTGATAATTAACAGAAGAGAATTGACTGGAACATCAATGTCCCTCCCACATTAAAGAAAAAGTCTACGGCTGGTGTCATTGTTCTATTCTTCACTGTTACCAAAAACTTTGCTTTGAAAATTGTACCAATTCTTTGAAAACTATTCAGTGAAGTACTTTCCCCTTTTTTTACATTTTATATGTAGTTTTTTTTTAAGTCCTTATGCAGTATTATAGTTTTTATTGACAGAGGGAATATTTCATTTGCATTGATTATTTTTACATATATGTTATTGACCATCATTTGGCAAACAATGCTTAATTTATGTTATTCATTCATTATTATATGTGTTAACAATAATTTATCATTTGTTCTTAAATTCGGCTTCTGTCATTTGTCTTTGTTGTGTGCTCATATAGATATAAATTAAATGTTACCTCAAACATTTGTTTGAACTATTTTTTTTTGTAGTCGATAAAGTTTAGGACAATAGTCCGAATAATTTGAATAGTGTACATAATACCTCATCTCCGAAATATAGACAGATACAGAAACGTTGAAATGGCGACAAAGAAACGTTGTAATACCTCATCTCAGAAAAATACTGAATGGCCGAAACGTGGCGATAAAAATGGCGACAAAGATGAGGGACAATAGTCAAATAAGTAAATAATGTACATAATACCTCAATGAAAGGCCGAAACGTTTGTAATAAATATGGCGACGAATAATGTAAATAATGTACATAATACCTCATCTCAGAAATATAGACAGATACTGAATGGCCGAAACGTTGTAATAAATATGGCGACAAAGATGAGGACAATAGTCCAAATAATGTAAATAATGTACATAATACCTCATCTCAGAAAATAACAGATACTGAATGGCCGAAACGTTGTAATAAATATGGCGACAAAGATGAGGACAATAAGTCCAAATAATGTAAATAATGTACATAATACCTCATCTCAGAAATATAGACAGATACTGAAAGGCCAAAACGTTGTAATAGATATAGCGACAAAGATGAGGACAGTCGAATCATGTAAATGGTACATAATACCTCATCTCGAAATATTGGAAAAGTAAATATGGCGACAAAGATGAGGACAATAGTCCGAATAATGTAAAAACATAATACCTCATCTCAAATATAGACAGATACTGAATGGCCGAAACGTTGTAATAAATATGGCGACAAAGATGAGGACAATAGTCAAATAATGTAAATAATGTACATAATACCTCATCTCAGAAATATAGACAGATACTGAATGGCCAAAACGTTTGTAATAAATATGGCGACAAAGATGAGGGACAATAGTCCAAATAATGTAAATAATGTACATAATACCTCATCTCAGAAATATAGACAGATACTGAATGGCCGAAACGTTGTAATAAATATGGCGACAAAGATGAGGACAATAGTCCAAATAATGTAAATAATGTACATAATACCTCATCTCAGAAATATAGACAGATACTGAAAGGCCAAAACGTTGTAATAGATATGGCGACAAAGATGAGGACAATAGTCCGAATCATGTAAATAGTGTACATAATACCTCATCTCAGAAATATAGCCAGATACTGAATGGTGGAAACGCTGCAGTAAATATGGCGACAAAGATGAGGACAATAGTCCGAATAATGTAAATAATGTACATAATACCTCATCTCAGATATATAGACAGTAACATTATTAATTATTATTTTTAATTTGTACTTACCATTTTTTTCATTTCATTTTTTTATTAGATGAAGCATTCTCCAATATTATCATTTATTTTGATTAGTATTTACTTTCATCTTCATTCTTTATTCACAGATAATAATGGTTGATCATGTGAAGCATTATTAATAAAGATACAATAAATATAATACACCTCCATTCAATACAATGTGTGTAAAACAAATTCAAATATGATTCTGAGAGAGTTTATGGAATGAGGGAGGTGTTTAATAAGTTAGATTTGATTTCTATATGATGTTCTCATAATAGATGTATCAAATTTGATAAAAAGCAGTGATAATAGTTGGGATGAAATGAAATATTAATTAATAATGCTCATCAGAGATGTTTCGACTTGGGGGTATATGGCAAATCAATATGACTTCTCATCTTCAGCATGCCTGCTTGATCTGGGCATTCACATCTACTCATGCATATTTGTCTTTCTGTGACACCCATCTGTGATTTATTCCACTGTTTCTCAAACTTTTCTTCCTTGTGGTCTATTTAGGTGTTCAAAGATTTGTCAGGAATTCCATGTAAGAGGTAATGCATTTTATTTACAAAAGTGAAGAGGTGTCTCGCCTGAAACAGCCTGACAACTCTAAGTGTTGACTTCAATGTTCACTTTTATATTTACACACGATCGATATCTGATATTGAACACTTTATCCCATAAATATAGTACACCTTAAGATTATATTTCTTTTATATATATATATATATATATATATATATATATATATATATAGTGTGTGTGTGGGGGGGTGGAGGGTGCAATGAATAATGGACCGGAGTAAAAATTGAAGACCTTAGTTCGAGTTCCTGTCAAGTTCATTAGATTTACATTTACTTTCATGTAAATACTCTTGAGACGGATGTAACTCCATCTCATCTCCTCCCGAGCTATGGGTTAAATAGTAGGGCAGACTGAGCAGTTCAACCTTGGGTGGCAATCTGTCTATGAGAAGGGCAACTTTGAGTTAAACATCTGCCGCTTGAGTAATCTTGCGACTGAATTGGGGTAATTGAAGTGCAAAGAACCTTGCACAAGTGTCGATCGCTAGAATCTCTGTTAGTTCCAGTTACTTTAAGAAAATGTCCTGTTTGCAATCGAGTGGTCTGCCACCATTATCATATTGTGTGTGAACAGGTGCAAGCATACACATGTATATACATATGTATACTTTTCTACATACAAGATGTGAAATCACATGCCCTTGTTAGCTGCCAACCAAGGGAGGTAACACAGTTTCGGTGACTTAGGCGGCAACTGAAACTGTGTTATCTCCCTTGGTTGGCGGCTACATGCATATATATATGGGTCTTTATGAAAATGTGAAAATGTGGAAAAAGTCTTATGTCAAACATTGAAAATTTAAGAAAGAAAATATTTGTTTGGGATATATAGTATACCTAATTTTCTTTTTTTTGTAATCATTTCACCCAAGGAAGGCAACAAATCCACTAACACACTGGTGGTTAGTGAGTGTGAAAGAATATAAGAAAAAATATTATTAAAGAGCAAGAAGAATTAAAAAAAAACTGTATTTAAGAAGACAGAAGATAATAATTGACATTGTATTTAAATTTTTAAACGTCGAACATGATCGAACAGTAAAACCCAGAAGAAAATTCCGCAAGTGAGAAGAGTGAGAGAAACAAATGTTACCCTAGAGCTTATGGTTACATCTCACCATTTCTACTCTAAAATAATGAGATCCTTAATGCTAACACTAACTTTAAATCTAAGCCTAACCTTAAACCTAACACGAACCTTAACTCTAACCATAAACTTAACCCTAACCTTAACTATAACCCTAACCATAACTCTAACCCTAACCCAAACCCTTACCCTAACCATAACTCTAACAATGAGCTTAACTCTAACCATGACCTTAAGCCTAACCTTAAATCTAACTCTAACCTTAACCCTAACCTGAACTTAACTCTAAGCATAACTTTAACTCTAACCATAAACTTAACCCTAACATTAACCCTAACCTTAAGTCTAACCCTAACCCTAACAATAACCCTAACCTTAACTCTAAGAATAACCTTAACCCTAACTTTAACTCTAACCCTAACCGTAAACGTAACCCTAACCTTAACCCTAACCCTAACCTTAACTCTAACCCTAACCTTAACCCTAAACTTAACCCTAAACCTAACCATAACTCTAACCCTAACCTTAAACGTAACCTTAACACTAACACTAACCATAAACTTAACTCTAACCATAACCTTAACCATAACCATAACTTTAACCTTAACACTAACCATAACCTTAACAATAGCCATAACCTTAACCCTAAACTTAATACTAACCCTAACCGTAACCTTAACCCTAACCTTAAACTTAACCCTAACCCTAACCTTAACTCTAACCATAACCTTAAACCTAATCCTAACCCAAACCCTAAACATACCCCTAAACTTAACCCTAACCTTAACTCTAACTATAACCTTAAATCTAACTCTAACTTTTACCCTAACCTTAGCTCTAACCATAACCTTAAACCTCACCTTAACTCTAACCCTAACCTTAACCCGAACCCTAACCATAACATTAACTCTAACCATAAACTTAACACCAGCCATAACCTTAACCCTAAACTTAACTCTAACCATAATCCTAACCCTAACCTTAACTCTAACGCTAACATTAACCCTAACCCTAAACTTAACCCTAACCCTAACCAAAAACCTTAAACCCAAACAATAACCTTAAATCTAAACTTAACCCTAGCCCTAACCCTAACCTTAACTCTAACCCTAACCTTAACCCTAACCCTGACCCTAACCTTAACCTAACCCTAACTCTAATTTTAACTCTAACCATAACCGTAACTCTAACTCTAACTTTTACCCTAACCTTAACTCTAACCCTAACCTTAACTCTAACCCTAACCTTAACCCTAACCCTAAACTTAACTCTAAACCAAGCCTTAACCCTAACCCTGACCTTAACTCTAATCCTAACCTTAACCCTAACCCTAAGCCTTGCCACCGATCTATTTCTGTGTTTTTAATTAATAGAGTCTGGTTACCATAGAGGAAAGTTCATCAGGAACATTTAAGATAAAAGTATTTTGTTATATAACAATAAAGTATCGCTGCCAACACGAGAGTATGAACATTAGATAGCGGCTGAGCAAACACGGGCGATTACATTATTGAATTAAGTAAACCATGTGACCATAGAGGAAACGCATATATGGGAGGTAGCTTGTGTCTAATTGATCACTATTTCTAGTCTATCATCTATTAATGCATAGACTGCTATTCTATATTCTATTCTCTACACTATGCTCTATTCGAAACAAAACGGTGTTTACTATTCGAGCGAGAATTATCAAGCAAGTACTATTAGTGCGAGTGCCATTTGAAGGCATCTGACACCAGTATTGTTCTACAACATTACAAAATCTTTGCTACAATGAGCATTATATAAGAATATAAGTAACAAGGAATGTTTGTTAGCATTACACGATTGTTTGTTGACATTAAAAATGCATATAGAAAAGGCACAGGAAAGCTACATTAGTTTATATTTTTATCACATTATTTTTATCAAGTATCTCAAATTGTGATAATAGAAGATCTGCCAAGAAAGGTGAAATAGATTTTCCTAAAATTGTTATTCATATATATATATATATATATATATATATATATGGTGGACTCTCATTGGATGGCACCTTTCGTTTCGTTGTACACTCATGTTTGCTAGCAGGGGTCATTGTGGAGAAAATCAGGTAAGGGAAAGACATATTTGATTTGTGCTTTCTTAAGTTTGATACTAACTCAGCCTGGCTGCGGGCAGCAAAGCCACACTGACAGATGAAATTTGTTAAAGCAGGATTTTGATGGTATCTCTGCTTCAGAACTTGACAAAGCTGATCACGGTGCTTCAGTCTCCTGTCTTAAAAACCCTTTACCTTAATGAAACATGTCTTACACCACTCATTTCGGTTTGATACTTGGGCTTCCCAGGTTGTCAGATCAAAGTTGAGACATTTCAAGTTACCTTTCAATTTGTCTTTGTAGTGTAAGAGTGGACGTTCAACTGAACGCTTGGAGTTTGGTAGTTGTCCATACAGCTCCTTATTTGGAAGGTTATTCATTCTCACAACATGACCAACCCGCATTTGCTAGAATGGTTTCAATGCCTGTGATTTTGTTACATTTCTTCAGTATTGTATGGCACGAAGACTGAGCATGTGAAGGGTGTCAATTTGATTTATTTGCTTGATGTACAGGTTCAAAGTTTCAGCACCATGGAAATATATATATATATATATATATATATATATATATATATATATATATATATATATATATATATATATATATATATAATAGTAATCCACAGCCAAACAGTTTTGCAGCTCTTCGGTGTGGCTAGATGTCCGGTTGCCCCTAGCTCCGACTGACACCAATTCAGTCGGGTTTCGATACCCGACTGAATTGGTGTCAGTCGGAGATTCTACCACTAAGCCGTTGGCGCACGGCAGGGATGAAGGTGAATTTTAGAGTATTTATTTTTAGATAGACAAACACAGTGACCGACAGTGACTCAATTCGATTTTGCCAAAGAGTCTCGCTATATCAGCCATAATAATCACTGTTTACAAACCCACACTTCTTCCCCAGAGAGCTCAACTGAAATTAATTTTTCAGGAGCCTATATATATATATATATATATATATATATATATATATATTTAAATGATTGTATTAATTACCTAGGGTCCACTCCATGCTCATCAATCTTGATGAATCCATTTTTGGTTAATTAGGCCTTATCTACTAATTAAAAGATAAAATTAAAAATCCTTTAATCTTTATAAAAAAAAATGAATATTAACAGCAGATCACAAATAGACCAGAAACATTTTTTGCCAAGTTTTGGGGCCAAATGCGAGATGAAAGTCGGGAACACTAGAACCAAGAAGACGTGGCTGTTAAATATCTGGGAAGCATCTTGACAGAGGACGATAAGTGCGACACTGAGATCCCTAGGTGTATTGGGATGGCCAAGGGCGCATTTCAAAAGCTGGGCAGAGTACTGCGAGACAGGAGGATTTCTTTGGTAACAAAGATGTTATAAAGGAATAAAGTGTTGCTGCTGACAGTTGAATTTGAATATAGAAACTAAAAACTCTCCTACAAACTCTCCTATATAAGGTAAGGTATATATAAGGTAACGATGGAGAGCAAGAAGGAGGGACTAAGTATAAACTAGAAGAAGACAGAATGCATGGCCATCAGTAAGAGGATGAACCCGTAATGCGATTTGAAGTTTGGGAACACTACAATCAAACAGACGTGGAAGTTTAAATATCTGGGAAGCCTCTTGACAGAGGATGGTAAGTGCGACACTGAGATCTATAGGCGTATTGATATGGTCAAGGACGCATTCCAAAAGAGAGACAGAGGGATATCTTTGATAACAAAGAAAAGAATACTGAACTGTTACGTGATATCTGTCCTTTACGGCAGCGAATGTTGGATGAATTCCTCAAAGATGACGAAGTAACTCGAGGCAACAGAGATGTGGTTCTACAGAAGGATGCTAAGGATATAAGGGATCGAGTGTGTGAGTAATGGTGAGATCGTAGGTTGCAAACAAGGAGGAGGCTTATACTTAATATCCGGAAGAGACAGCTGAAGTTTCTGGGTCACATCATGAGGAAGGAGTGCCTGAAGGATCTGATATTCAGGGGTCGAATAGAGGGAAAGATAGTCAAGGGAAAACAATGCGTGACATACCTAGCGGCCTTAAGTAAGTGGATAACAGATTGTAGTATGGAGGAGGAAGCAGAGGGAAGAAATTTGCTGCAAGGGATAGAAGGAGGTGGAGAGCCATGATCGCCTATGTCCTGAAAGGAAATGACACATAAAAAGAAAGACGGCCTGGAGAATCTGATACTCACGAGTCGAATAGATGGAAAGAGAGACAAGAGAAAACAATGCATGACATACCTGGCGGGCTTAAGCAAGTGGATGACAGAACATGGTCTGGGGGAGGAAGTAGAGGAAAGGAACGTTGTGTGCTGCAAGGGATAGAGGGAGGTGGAGAGCCATGATCGCCTATGTTCTGAAAGGAATGTCATATAAAAAGAAAAGAAACTTTGGAGAAAAAAAAAAACTTGGTAAAAAAGTCAAATAACATCTGCACAACAAAGAACACTTGCTGAGAAAATATTACCAGGGCTGCGAAAAGGACATCGTAAAAGAGAAACGAATCCATGACAAAATTAATCCCCCTAAAATGTATTATGAGAACAGATTTAAAAAGTACTAGCTCTAGGTTAAGATGATAGTTGTAACATTGCAGCCTTGACAGAGTTCAAAATCATGTATATTTTCTTATGGGGTGGAGGAAACTAATTCTCCATTCAAACTTTCGACCAGGGGAATCAATCCCAAATTCGTTGTTTACAAAAAATGAAATTTTTCCTTTACAACTTGCATTTTCAGCTGCCTAAAACATGTCTATCATCATTGCCCCTTAAGTCTGGGTCACTTTATCATTGTTCAAACTGCTTGACATACAATTCAAGTCATTTATGTGTGAATTAAATCCTCAATTCCTCCCACAGGTTTTTGGTATTAACTCTTCTCATTTCAATGTCTCTCAGCACTTAATTGATAAGAAAACTTTCTTAGGTTTTATCTCACCACGGTAACAACAAATAGTATCACACATAGCTCTAAGCAATATTTCTCTGTTTAAAAATAAAGAAATATAAGCTGAGTCCAGCAGGCTTCCTTAATTCTGCTAAAAACTTCCTCTTTCAATGGCTGCACAACTTCAGGATGTGGGTGTTGATGACTCTCCACAACTTTCTATCCTTCATAACTCTAAAGCAATATTTTTCTGTTAGTGTTATTAAGAATTACAGAAGTATAAATCCGTTAAACATACCTTCCTAAATTCTGATTTCTTTCATGTGCCTTACCCTATCAGACTGTTTGTGATCATGGCTCTCCACAACTTCCAATCATTCGTGGCTCTGAGCAATATTTCTCTATTAATGGTATTTAAAAATGCTCATTTAAGCAAATTTCCTATATCTCCTATCAAAACTTTCTTTTTCTATATATGACCCTTGATCATGGCTCTCCACAACTTCCTATGCTCGGAATAATGTTGCTCAATTAGTGGTATTGAGAATTATAGAAGTATAAATTCAGTTGAACAGGCTTTCTTAAATTCTGCTATTAAGGATTCCTCTCTGTTCCATGTCACATCAGAACACGTGCAATCATGGCTCTCCACAACATCCTATCCTTTGTAGAGCAAAAAAATTCCCAATTAGTGGTATTAAGAATTACAGAGGTATAAAATCAGTTAAACAGGATTTCTTAAATTCTGCTATTAAGACTTCCCATCTGTGCCGTGTGCCATCAGAACACGTGCAATCATGGCTCTCCACAACTTCCTATCCTTTATAGCCCTGAGTAATATTTCCCTAGTAATGGTATTTAAAAATATAAAAGTATAAGTTCAGTTAAGTTTTATACTAACAGTTTCTTTCTCCCACTTCTCGCTTGTGGAAATATCTCCCGGCTCCTTGCTTTCCTGTAGACTACGTTCCTCATTAATTTAAATGTAACGTCAATCACCATCTTTTATCTGTTTAAACCCAGTAGTTTTATGGCCCACTGTCACATTTGTCGCTTTCAGTAACCACTTGCCTCTTAAGGGCTTTTCTCGTCTTGTTTGTGGCGAAATGATTACACACACACACACACACACACACACACACACACACACACACACACACACACACACATATATATATATATATATATATATATATTTGATATGGTTGATATGGCTCTCTACAACTTTCTAATTTCTCAATTAGTGGTATTAAATATTACAGAAGTAAAAAATCAGTTAAACAGGCCTTCTTAAGTTTCTGCTATTAAGAGTTCCACTATATGCCATGTTTCATCAAAATATGTGCGATCATGGCTCTCCACAACTTCATATCCTTTATAGTCCTGGGCAATATTTCTCTAATAATGGTATTTTAAAATACAAAAGTTACGTTAAATAGTATTTCTTTACTCTGTTATTAAGACTTACACTTTCCATCAGGACGTGGCGATGATGGCACTCCACATCTTCCTATCTTTCGTTGTGCTAAGCATTGTTCATGTATTATTATTATTATTATTAAACACAGAAGAATAAGCTCAGTTAATCAGGTGCCCTTAATTCTGCTACCAAAACAAGAATCAAAAATACACCTACCTATGCCACTAGAATTCCATGATTGTTATTAAAGATGCATTTTATGTCTTCATAAAAATATGAGATTTTTCTTCGTGCCTTGCGAAGAAATAAAATCTTTGTTTATCAGAAGGTAGAAGAAAAAAAAGGAAAGCTCGTACCAGTTGTTTGCATCTTGTTTAGAATCGAGGAAAAAATAAAGTTTATATCAGAGAAAAAAATATTTTCTTGCCATAAAAAGCGAGCTTGAAATGTCTAAATCCCTTCTGTCAAATGATTGCACAGATGCTTGACTTACTGCCTCTATTCTGTCACTAGGGTCTGTTAATATTATTTTTTACGAGGAAAATGACCTCGGGTAATATGACGGTTTGTAAGAAGGCGAAAATGAAAAAGGAAAAAGGTGATAGCAACCGGAAGAACTTGCATTGATTGAGTTTTAAGTAAAGATCGTCTTTTGGCTTTTGAGAAACATTTTCCATGAATTGATTTTCATTGAATAAGAATCCTTTTCAGCTATTGTTCATTTAGTCGAATGTAATAATATGGGAATCGTTTCCTGGTTGAACTGCACAGAACAAGATGACACTCCCACCGAAAAAAACAGAAAAATAGATTGAAACGTTTAATAATAATAATAATAATAATAAATACTTTGGATGTCCTTGTGGTGCAATACGGTTTCAACATCGTTAATTTGGCCATAGCTGACATTAAGCGAATGGATGTCAAAACAAGAACGCATCTCATCCTAAGGCTGATGTTAATCAGCTGTATGTGCCCAGATCCGAAGGAGGCAGAGGATTAGTTCAACTAGAACTGTCTTTCAGAACCACAAGAATCGGTTTTCAACGATACCTGAAAACTACAGAAGACTGGATGATAGTCTATACCAAAGAACCTGAAAGGAATAAGAAACTTTATTGTATAATAAAGGAAGCCAACAAATTCAGAATGGAATTTCAAGTGGTTAAAGGGGCGCAAATAAACCATAATGCACATAATGCAGAACCTTAAAAAGAAAGCTAAAGCAAATGCAATGCACCAAATGCAGAAACGATGGTAAAATAAACATCTTCATGGACAATACTCTACTCGTACAAAACAACTTGATGTAGACAAATCACAAAGCCCATCCGTGATTACGTAGTTCAGGGTTAAAAGCTGAAACCAAAGGTTTTATTCTTGCTGCACAGGACATTTCCAAGCACACATACTAAAAATGCAGATCCTGTGATAAATATCCAGAAACAATTGAGCATTTTCTATCAGGTTTCACGGTGTTTGCACCCATAGAATATAAATCTCGGCCTGAGAGTGTAGGTCAATATCTGCCCTGGAAAATTTGGAACTGCAACAAATTGGTATGAACATCACGCAGAAATGGTTACAGACGGAGGACCTGTACCGATTTTATGGATCTTTAGAATGCATACAGACAGGACAATCAAAGCTAATCAGGCAGACATCGTGATCAAAGACCACAAAAACAGAATGTGCTTTCTTATTGATATGGCAATTCCTGCAGTTTTTTTTTATCTATATTTGAAAAGCTTCGAAAACTATCAAAATACAAGAATCTTGAAATGGAAATCTCCAAAATGTTGCCCGTGATGACAGCAATAATTCCAGTTGTAGTTGGAGCCTTCAAATTGATTGGAAAAGGTTCCAATAAACTCATTGAAGATATTCCTGGTAGTCCATACCTTAAAGAAATACAAATATTGTGCCCACAAGTATAAGTAACACGTTATAAAGAGCTTTATCTATGTAAAATGTGTATAATGTTAGTATTTCTTTGAATGCTCAGTGGCAAATAGTGTCATTTCTGATTTGGTTGTGACCCGGAAAGAAATCTGTATACAACATAATTCAAAGGAAACAATAATAATAATAATGATAATAAATAAATAATCTTTCCCATAATCCCCCAGTGACAAACATATATAGTGATCTTTAGAAGTAGTCTGTTAAATAGCATTGCAATCTATACTCGCTACAGCTATGAATCAAATCAGGCACATACTGGGTGGGTGATGCCCGATCTTAATTTTCCAGCCTTAATAAATTGCAAAGCACCTAAACGAGACATCAGATGATGCTCGCTACTCTATTGCTTTTTCCATATGAAATTTTCTGACAAGCAACATTCATTTCTTCCACCATTCAAGCCTCCATAGCTAAGACCGACCATGACACATATACAGCGAAAAATCATTTCCCAATTAACTTTGTATTCTATTAGTACCGAGGGAGTTCCATTCTGATAGCTTCTTTCCAAGAACTGCTACATCAGCTAACAGACTCCCTTGATCACTACAATCTTCAGATCTACTGCCAACTTTTATATATCCTATATATCCTAACGTCCTGCTCTTATGTTCCAACAACGACATCAATTCATAACCCTCTGCCTTGAGTGGTTCTTGAACCTTGTATTATTTAAATAACTAGCAGTATATATATATATATATATATATATATATATATATATATATATATATAAATATGAAAATTTCTCCGATTTAACCAGTAGAGAAGACAATATTTATGAATAAAAAATGACAATAGAAACTAGTAATTGCTGACGTGTTTCGTCAGCAATTACTAGTTTTCCTAAAGTCCGCATTGGATGAAAAGCGTCAGCAATTACTACATTTCCTGTTGTCATATTTATTCATATGCATATATATATATATATATATATATATATATATATATATATATATATATATATATATATATATATATATATATGGCGTATCGAAAATAACTTTACAAAAGTATATAATATGAAAATATGTCAGCAAATCCTTCGTTTTTGCTTTACTAAGTTAAAATAAAGTTTATGGTATATATATATATATATATATATATATATATATATAGTGAGAATGTGCTGCGTTTGAGGGGAGTCTGCGGAAGTCCAAAAATCGAGCTAGCCGTGAGCTTGCAATCTCTCAATCCAATATCTGGCGTGTGCTAAGAAGACGTTTACATTTGAATCCTTACAGACAAAGCTTTGTTCCGGCACTTACCAAGACCTTGCTCTTTGTGCTTGGCCTGCGAGATCAACCAGACTTCACCGTGTGTGATTTTTTTCTTGTGGTGATACATAAAAGATTGTGTCTATGTTCCAACCCTACCCACTAACCTCGATGACCTTAAACATCGAATAACAACAGTAATCAACTCAATGGATTGTGATTTGCTGATATGCTTCTGAGAGGAATTCTTTCATCACATTGATGTTGCCCGTGTTGCAAGTGGTGGCCACATTGTAAGACAGGAAATAAAAGTTGATTCTGAGTAGAATACGTGTGAATTAGCTGAAGTTTTCTATTGCTTTTACTTATTAAATTATTGCATAATGAAATCGGTTCATTCTTTTTGAATAACCTATATATATATATATATATATATATATATATATATATATATATATATATATATATATATTGTCATCCACAGACAGACTGTTTCGCTGTATCACAGCTTTTCAGTGTGGCTAGACGTCCGGTTGCCTCAAACGAGGTTTGAAAGCCGGCTGAATTGGCGTCAGTCGGAGATTCTACCACTAAGCCGTTGGCGCACGGCAGGGACTAAAGTCAATTTTAGTGTATTTATTTTTAGATAAACGTACAATTTAAAAATTAACTGTTAAAGCTGTTATGTTGTATTAGGTTTTTATCTAAGGGAGGTAACTTTAATTTACATAACTATTTTTTTCTAATTCCAATTTAAGTATTTTAAATATATTATTATATATACATATGTGTGTATGTATCTATCAAAATACATTAAAAGGAGAGTGAGATAAATACATATGCACAAACGACGAGGAGCTGAAAAGTACTTGATCTTCAAATCAGTATTTTATTGATCAAATTCAGTCTATACAGTGAGGCGATTGAGAGTGAACTGGAAATCCTACAGGATTCATTATCGGAGGCCACTATCTTAACGATGTAAGATATGAAAATGATGCAGTGTTGATATCAGGCACAGAAAGTAAGGTACAAAAACTGCTACAGAGGATAGTGAAAGAAAAGCTGGAAGAAAGGATACTAAACATCAACTGCAAGAAGACAGAATGCATAGTTGTTAAGAAATAGATGAACTCAAAGTGCATATGGTAAATCGGAAATACCAAATATCTGGGAAGTGTTTTAACAGAGGACGGGACGTGTGACAGTGAAATCCGAAAGGCATATTAGAATATTGTATTGTATTGATGCGGCATTCACCCTGGGCGGATTGAGCCGGCTTCTTCCTGTTATGAGAAGAAGATTCTTGGGATAAATTACAGAAGTAGGGTACCCAGGCCTACTCGGATAACGTTCTTGCTTGCCGCGGGGTTCCCACAGACGCTTACCGGTTACCGATGCAGACGCTCCTTGGATTTTCACCAGAGCCCTTGTTAGCCGGCGTGTGTGTCAGACCTGTCCGCCTTGGGTGGCCCTACCAGGAACGAAGTTCCGGACGGCATAGCTCTGACACTACCGTTTACACCCCTCCCACCGACTGTGAGGTAAGGGTTGGACTTTGGGGGCTTACAGTACCAGGTGTTCCCAAGCGGTCCCCCATCTAAGTACTGACCTGGCTCTACGATGCTTAACTTCGGTGATCGAACGAGAACCGGTGTTTCAGCGTGATTTAACCGTAAGCTATATTAGAATAGACAAAGACGCATCCCAAAAGCTAAGCAGAGTAACGAGAAATAGAAAAAATATTGCTGGAAATAAGGAAAAGAGTGTTAAACTCTTACGTGATAGCTGTCCTCATGTATGCCAGTGAGTGCTGGACAATTTCCTCAAAGACAAAGAAGAAAGATGAGAATACCATAGACCGAACATGAGAGCAACGACGAACGTTGAAAGAAAATGGAAGCAAAAACGAAACTTATACTTAATATCAGGAGGAGACAGTTGAGGCTTCGAGGCTATATACTGAGGAAAGAGGGCTTGGAAAATCTGATACTCACAGTACAGATTGAAAACAAGTGAGACAGAGGTAAACAGCGCATGACATTCTTGGATGGCGGAACAGAGTTCAGGAGAAATAACAGAAAGATAAAATTTATTAAAAGCTTCAAGGGGCAGGAAGTTGTGGAGAGCCATGATCGCCTTCGTCCTGAGGGACACGGAATATAAAGAAAATGAATGTTAGTTGTATTTAAGAGAAAGATTAAAACAAGATTTTACAATTGTAATTAAAAAATCAGTGAAGAACTGAAATTTCCCAAAAAAATTTAAATTTAACATTTAAATCATTTTGTTGGATTTAGCACCCCAAACCAAATACAGGAATAGAGGCCAAGATCCTGATCATCTGAGAAATACAAGGAAAGTTATATCAAAATCAAAATATAGAAAAAAATTTTAACGTATAAAAGAAGTGGATTTAATTCCCGTGTTTATTTATCATGTTGAAAAACCGGTTTACGATCCCTGAAGTTTTAGTTTATTCGTCTCCTCGAGGTAAATTTTCTAAAAGGTCGATTTACTTTGCATTATTTAATATATAAATCCCCAAAATGAATGTAAAAGAAAATGAATTTAAGAGAAAGATTAAAACAAGATTTTACAATTGTAATTTAAAAAATAGCAGTGAAGAACTGAAATTTCCCAAAAGAAATTTAAATTTTAAATTTAACCTACTATGCTGTGAAGTCGACAGAATCAAAACAAACACCCATGCGAGAAATTAAAACAGAAAATGTGAATTTACCCATCGCAACATATATATATATATATATATATATATATATATATATATATAGTCTACTCTCGAGTTCGACGTATGAGGGTCAAGCAAATCAGTTTCCAGGAAACCAACAGCCCGACACCGGCACATGAGATTTGTTTATAGTGGTGAAGGCTTCGTGCAGGACCATCCACATTTTTTGAAGGGACGAATACAGAGACCTGGTGCACTAAGTGCCACAAGGTTCCCAAACGACCCTCCGCAGGTTTTGAATTCAGAGTTGTTCTTCTCCTAGACCAGTTGCCATCCAAGGCTATAGAACCCAATCTGTCCTGCTATTTTACCCATAGCTGGAGGGAGAAGAAGAATATTCACACTTTTTCCAAGGGTATTAGCACGTAAGTGAATGTAATGGATTCGACTGGAATTCGAACTCGGCTCTGCGATTCCCCAATCCAAGCCGCCTATCCATTACTCCACCGTGCCTCCTCCTATATATATGTATGTGTGTGTGTGTGTTGCGATGAGTAAATTCGACATTTTCTGTTTTTAATTTCTGTTTTATATATATATATATATATATATATATATATATAAATTAATATATATATATATATATATATATATATATATATATGTGTGTGTGTGTGTGTGTGTGTGTGTGTGTGTGTGTGTGTGTCTGTGCTGGTGAACGTGGATTAACTGCAATGAAAAAATGTGGATGGTTGTTACCAAAAGGAAGGACCCAAAGTGCGAATTGCAAATCTGAGGTACCAAAATCAAACAAGTGCGTATATTTGAATACCTGGGAAGTGTTTTAACAGAGGCCGGTACGTGCGACACTGAAATCCGAAGGCGTATTGGAATGGCCTAAGATGCATTCCAAAAGCTAAGCAGAGTACTGGGAAATAGGAAAATTCTGCTAGAAACAAGGAAAAGAGTACTGAACTGTTACGTGATAGATGTCCTCATGTATGGCAGTGAGTGATGAACGATCTCTTGAAAGATGAAGAAGAGACTTGAAGCAACAGAAATGCAATTCAACTGAAGGATGCTGAAGTCACTATAAACAAAACATGTGTGCAGCGACGAAGATTTAGAGAAAATGGAAACATAAAGAAAACTTACCATATGAGGTTTCTAAGACACATAATGAGGAAGAAGTGCTTGGAGAATCTGATACACACAGGACAGAATGAAGGCCAGAGTTAAGCAGCACATAACATATCGAGCTTGCATAAATAGATGTCGGAAAAGGGTTTAGGAGAAATAAAATAAATACAAAAATTATTAAGAGCTACAAAGGTCAGGAAGTTGTGGAAAGCCATGATCGTCTACCTCTTGATGAGACACGGCTTATAAGTTCAGAGGGAGTATGTAAAATACATTTAAGTTGCATGGCTGGAGCTCACACAGCTCTTAGTCTGTTTGAGAACTTTTCAACAAGTTTTCGTATACCTACTCCATGCCATATGTGTGTGTGAGATATAATTTCACATTGCTTTTTTGCCTAGGTGGAGTTGGAGAGGACATATGCGTGCCTCTATTTCGTATTTCTAAGAGTACATCAAAAGATATTAATCATCAGTGTGTCATGTAGACAATTCCTTACGAATGACCCTGAGGTATCTTTGTGTTCTCGCGAGATCACGATGACCTGGAAACCGGTGCCTCATTCTAAAGTAATTATTCGACAGAACGCAGGCGACAGAAGACAAAACATGCTATACACTGAAAAAAATAAAAATGATCAATACAACATATGAGAACATACGAATAAAAAATTTATATATATATATATATATATATATATATATATATATATGAATATATGAAAATAAAAATAGGGAAACTAGTAATTGCATGACGAATTCGTATTTTGCTTTGATAAAGTCCACATTGGACGAAACGCGTCAGCAATTACTAGTTTTCCTATTGTCAGTTTTATTAATAAATATTGTCTTCTCTACTGGTTAAATCGGAGAAATTTTCATATATATATATATATATTTACACACATCATACTCACTCCAGGGACAAATAAAACTGGCAAAATGACCAAGCTATATATATATATATATATATATATATATATTTACACACATCATACTCACTCCAGGGAGCAATAAAACTGTCAAAATGGCCGAGCTAATTCAGAGCAACATGAATCTATCCAGCCTCTATCTTAAATAACAACTTAAAAGAGAACGTTTGCCCAACACAGGGACTGATCAAAATTTACGATAAAAAGAAATGAATCCTACTGATAAAGTTCATTTTCTTCATCAAGTCATTCATTCCTGTAGTTCACCGCCACTGATGATGGCCATGCTGGACAAAACTAGTCGAAGAATCTAACTGAAATAATAAAACAAAAAAATATCAATATACAACCCAGTTTGTCTGAAAATTTTAATTTTTAATATTTTTTATTGCTCAAAACACACACACACACACACACACACACACACACATATGTGCGTGTGTGTGTATGTGAGTGTGTGTGTGTGCGTGTTAAAAAATAAGAGTATTTACTGGTTACATGAACCGAGTTTCAGCAATAAGGTTTCGTCAGGTGGTATTGGCAAATAGTTTTTTAACGCTTCATTCCATCGTTTATAAAACTAACATCATAAACCGGAAGATCCACAGAAGAGGAGGAGTATGGAAGAGTAATTCGAACTAGAAGGAGGGGGAATATTTATTGTTGAATTCATTCTCATCCAGATTCATAGAGGCCCAAAATATATTTATTGACATGTTTGCATTTAGACATTACCTCTGACCTTTCGTTTAATAATTTTTCACAGTCAGGGTATGTCGCTATAGCCAGCTTCGCATAATTTGCAAACACTTTTATCAATGCAGCAGAACTTGACCTTTCTCAAAATACTCCATTTCGCGTTAGGGCTCCTATTGATTTTTTCTTTTTAATTCCTATTTTTTAATATCATCTGCTCCACATTTTCAATTTTTTCGAATTCGTGTACTAAGCACTTTTTAAAAAATCTGTTCGCTGGCATGACGTTGTTCCAACCAAAAATTTTATTATACTACATACATACATACATACATATATATATATATATATATATATATATATATATATATATATATATATATATATATATATTCGAGAAAAACAGCATTTACCCCACAGGAATAGCCAACTGACTAACAGTTCTGGTTCTGTTATTGAACATTTAATAAATAGAAGGAAATGTGTGGAAAATTTTAGTGGTGACTGATTTATAATTTTATCTAGGTCCCATTCCATATTTCACCTCAAGGTTCTAGAGTCCTTGTATATCAGATCCCGTGAGGGAACCATAAACAGGGAATGCATGCTGGGTCTGAATATTATTGGACTCTCGTTTCTTGGAATTCATAATTTTTTTTCCCCATTCGATTACATTCGTTAATTAAAAATTAATTTACACGCTTTTTTTTAAAAAAATAAAGAATAAATAAATTTGATAAGTCCTGGGACGAAACCGGTTGTTTTTATTTTAGCTTTTGCTTTTAAAAATGCCTTATAAATATTGTCATTTCCTATCTATTATTAAATTTTTTATTTAATTTTTCTTGTGTTCTGACAAGAGCTTTCTTTTCTGGACAAAGGGTGTGTAAGAACTGTCCAAAAAAGAAAGCTCTTGTCGGAACACAAGAAAAATTAAATAAAAAAGCTCAACCATAGTACCTTGTCTGTCGTTTTTAATGAAACATGCATAAAGGAAGGAATGCTGCCTAAATATACAACTATATATATATATATATATATATATATATATATATATATATGGCGTTATTATTGTGAAATATCGTATTTGAAATATATGCCCATTTTTATATACTAAACAGTGTATATTACATCTATCCAAAAAATGAGGCGTCTATTTAAAATACGGAATATCTACGTTAATGTCTGAGATAATAAAAATGCCGGATTCTTTCCAAAAAATAAATTCTCTTTCTCGTTATATATATTTTATATGTATAAACATAAAAATGTCTTAATATATATATATATATATATATATATATATATATATATAAAATAGGAAGGAACTGGTTAGGTAAATAATCCAAAGTTCCTTAGTATTTTAGTTATTATTTAAAAAAAAAAATAGTGCTCGATACAAAAGTAGAGCATCTTACTTTAACTCAATTTACTTCAAATAATTATATTGAAGTTTTTCGGCTCTTGTTTTGAAACATGAGACCTCTTATGTCTTGAGTTGGAATCATATTTTAAATGAATAATTATACATATATATATATATATATATATATATATATATATATATATATATATATATATGTTTCTTTGAATAATTTAGACATGTTCTGTGTACTTATTTTCAGTTGGATCCTTTCATATTCACGGATAAGCTTTTTCACGACAACATTTGTCTTACAATAAACAATACCATGATGAAGACATTGTGCTATGTCGAAAGTGCTCGGAATAAAAGAAATGTGCATCAACACGGCGATTTTTTTTCCCGTCCGTCCGTCAACAGCGACGCAAAGACCTCATCCGTGAATATGAAAGGATCCAGTTGAAAATAAGTAAGCAGAACATCAGAACGACTAAATTATTCGTAGAAACGTGTCTAAATGAAAATATGCTGCCATTTATTTTACTTATTTACTTTTGCCTCACGTGTATTGAGCACTTTTTAATACTACTGTTTCCTGGTCTGATTCAACTCGACAATTAACCTTTATATATATATATATATATATATTTGGATGGATAGATGTGAGTTTGTGACCCTGGGTTTCACGCTTTAGCGATCGTCTCTGATATTGAGCGCTTTCTAATAAGTACCGCGCATATAATATATAAATAATTATACATATATATATTTATTTATATTTATATATACTTTTCACACACACACACACACACACACACACACACACACACACACACACATACACACACATATATATATATATGCGTGTGTGCGTGTTGTTTTTCTCAAAAACGCTATTTTGTGGATGCTCATGTTTGAGTAGACGGCTAGTTTTTTCTTTTTTTTTTAAACGGTGTGAATTACGTGAATTGGCTTGCACATTCGAGATACTTGATAAAGAAAATGTGCTCTCCGGCAGCGTTCAAACTTTCGTCCTCCTTTGTAGGAGAAACCATCGTCTGATCCGACGTCCTTTATACACGTTGGCCACAGAAAGGTTCAACTTCTCTTTTGACGAATGCAGGTCCTTCCGTTCAGATCTCGAATGCCCATATCGGCTAATTTTGTTTCGTATCCGTAACGTAAAATAATTTCTAAGTTATCAATGGATTATTTATTATACATTGTTTTCTACTGCTCCAAACGTTATTTTGTGGAGACACATAATTGATTAGACGCTCTGTTTTCTTATAACAATGTGAATTATATTTACCGGCGAACGCACAAGAGATAAAATAAAGGCTATTTGTTTTTCGGTTCGAACATGTCTTTTCTCTTTGTAGGAGAAACCCCGCAGAGCATCACAGCCCAACAATGTTTAATTATTCTTTTGAAGAATTCATATCCTTCAATTTCGAATATGAAGAAATAATCTCCCTATTAACCATTAATTTATTCCTTAGAAATCACTAGCTACTTGTATATATTTATATTTTTAAATCGGAACACTTGCGATCAGGTCACTTCCAGACCGGATCAGACAATAATGGCGGGTGACAGCAATCTCCCTTAAAAAAAAGAAAAGAAAACACCTGTATAAACATAGTCATGCCAGTTCATTCCACATATATATAAGCTTAAAACAGGAAATAAAACAATCATTAACGTTTCCAAACAAGGTTTTGATTGTAACAACCAATACAAAGGCTAAAAAAGAAAATGCCAAAAAGAAGGTGTATATAAGAATTTAGGAAGACCGAATCCGCCAAACAAATATCCTCCAGCCGGTTGCTGTGGAATGTTATAAAATATCTGTGGCGTAGCCTCTCCCTTTAAGTGTATTTTAGCAGCAAGTTATCTTACAAACCTATTTCGTTAAATAATATGGACAAGTATCGTTTTTTGATTATGTGTAATTGTACCTGTTTCATTCGAATCTGACTTGATAAATTTGATAAAATCTACCGTTTTGCATTTATCAACACTAAAATTTCGGATTCATTCGCGTCGTTGACGGCAGCCATTACTGGCGTTCTTTGCATACATTCGCTGTGGAAAGGTAAGCGCGGAAGAGAAGCGTGGTTATCGACCTTGTTTACTGATCTAACTTGTCTCAATTACTACGCAAGATAACTATATATATATATATATATATATATATACTATTTATTTATTCAAGAATATACTATTTATTTATTCAAGAAAAGTGAATATTCTACTCATACCTACAAGTTATTATGCTACCCAAACACTTTCTCATAGACTGACTTATTTTACCAAAGTGCAATAAAATAACATCTTAAAAATATAATATTCTTACCAATATAAGATATATAATGGTCAATAATGCATACATCTTATGCGACATTAATTACAAAAACTTTAATAATATATATATATATATATATATATATATATATATATATATATATATATATATATATTAAAATAATAAGAAAAGAACAGTACGATTTATAATCCAGTGTTCTTAGCAATTATTTTTATTTAAAAAAAAACAAAAAAAAACATAAAAAGAGTTCTTGATGCAAACAGTAGAGCAAAATATTATGATTATTTTCTTTTTAATTTTCTCTTATAAAAATTAAACTTAAAATCCAGAGTCTCATTCCATTGTCAACATTAACAACTCAAAATATTAAGATTGCCTGCGCTTATAAATTAAGTAAATTTCTTAGAAAGTTATTCTTAACAATTCTTGACAATGGAACGAAACTTTGGATTTTAAGTTTAATTTCTATAATTAAATTTACAAATTAAGTTTCAGTTTTGAACCAGAAATTTCTGTGCCACGATGGAATCATATTTTAAGAAGTACAATTACACATAAATGTCAATATATACTGGAAATTTTTACTGCAAACTCAGCGTGGGTGCTAAATTGCAACTTAAATCAGTTTTTATTAATTCTTTCAAATTTCCGAATAAGTTGGTTTTTATCGGTTAATTTGACAAAATTCATATGAACTTGTTTAGAATATTTTCCCCCGACTCCATTCGAAAGTCGATCCTTTCTTTTTTCAATAAAAATGCTAGACAAAACATGTTTGATATATATATATATATATATATATATATATATATATATATATATATATATATATATATATATATATCAAACATGAAGATCCGCGTAGGTTGAAACCTAGGTAGCTTTGCGTGGCTCTTTTAGGTTCGTGTCGGTTTTTTTTTCTTTCGAGCTTGGTTTTGGGTCGATGGTTTTCGCCTGAATTACATGTTCTTACTTTTTTTATTCCTTATTTTAACAGGTATTGTTTTTTTCATATATATATATATATATATATATATATATATATATATATATATATATATATATATATATATATATATATATATATATATATATATATATATATATATATATATATATATATATATATATATATATATATATATATATATATATATTTTAAATTATTTATTACAAAAAGGATCCTAGTATCTGTCTATATTTCTGAAATGTGGTATTATGTACACTATTTGCACTATTTGGACGTCAATTGCACATGGCACAGTGGATAAAGGCGTTTGTTAGATCCAGTGACAAGACCCAAAGTGTGTGAGTTCAATACCTGGTTAAGTGGGTGGAGAACTTTAAGTGGGGAATTAATAGGAGATAACTGACATCCATGCCGCGTGAAACTCGAACAGTCTACCCCAGTGAGCGAAAGTAAGTGTTCAGTTCGACATTCCAACTACCTGAAGAAGGCCGGAGCGTACTTCAGCCGAAACGTTGTTATAAATATGACGAGAACGACGAAGACAATAGTGCGAATAATCTAAACAGTGTGGAACCTTGTAATATAAAATATTAAAACTAACCCAGAAAAAAGCGTTCCATTTATTATTACAGAGCGATAATTAGTACACAATAAAATCCAAAATTGTCTGATATGGGGAATAGACCTATTTTAACAGCTTCGTCAGTTTTATTCAACCCCGGTATATAGACTTCCAACCTTCTCCTGACCACTGTCTTGTGCCTTTCGTCTAACTGAAACATTGAAATGGATAAATTCGGTATCATTTTTTCGAATGCTGTCACAGTTAAATATTTAATTCCGACACGAACTCAGTCTACATATCGGAGTTGAATAAGACTGACGAAGCTTTTCAGTTTCTATTCAAGCCGCTATCCATTACACCACAATGCACATTCACAGTTGACAAAAAATGTTATACATATTATATTATATTATATTATATTATATTATATTATATTATATTATATATAATATATTATATATATTATATATAATATATTATATTATATTATATTATATTATATTATATATAATATATTATATTATATTATATTATATATATTATATTATATTATATTATATGTAATATATTATATTATATATATATATATTATATTATATTATATATATATATTATATTATATATATATTATATTATATTATATATATATATATTATATTATATATATATATAATATATTATATTATATTATATATTATATATTATATTATATTATATTATATATAATATATTATATTATATATAATATATTATATATTATATATATTATATTATATTATATATATTATATTATATTATATTATATATAATATATATATATATATAATATATTATATATATATAATATATTATATTATATTATATATATTATATTTATATATATATATTATATTATATTATATTATATGTAATATATTATATTATATATATATAATATATATATATATATATATTATATTATATATATATTATATTATATTATATTATATATAATATATTATATTATATTATATATATTATATTATATTATATATAATATATTATATATATATATATATAATATATTATATTATATTATATTATATATTATATTATATTATATTATATATAATATATTATATTTTATTATATTATATATATTATATTATATTATATATATATATTATATTATATTATATATAATATATTATATTATATTATATTATATTATATTATATTATACATATTATATTATATTATATTATATTATATTATATATAATATATTATATTATATTATATTTTAAGTTTTAAATTCTTCTTTTTCATTTAGGGGTGGTATTTCTATTCCTATTTTTAAATTAAGTGATATTTGGTCCTATTACGTTGTTTTATAGTTCATCGAGTTATAATGCAGGAATATCAAAAAGTTTTAACTCTAGCCACTCTCCATCCCATCCGCATGACACTTAAACCATTTTGGAGAATTCTGGTTAGATATTTCTTTAGTTTCTTCCGCTTCATGATTTCTGCGAGCAAATCTCTGTGAATCTGAAGTCCATTTTAGAATAATGACTCGAAAGAGTAAGTATGTTGATATTTCTATCCGCCATTATCAGAAAAAATTGCTGCAACTCAACTGCATTTATAATATATAAAAAAATCTGACTATATTGGGATGGTAAGAATAGGCCAGCTAGGGCGCCCTAGGTTCGAAGGATTTATATACATTTATTATTTCAAACTATTTTTCTTTTACTTGGTTAATATACAGAGTGCGACGGATATATTGTAGTTTAAATTGTGAATTTTCATATGCAGTTCCAGATTATCCTATAGAATTTTCGCAGACCTTGAACCATTCAGAGAGGTTCTTAAATAGCAAGAAATAGCGTTCAATTTTTAAAGATCTAAATATGGCGCCCCAAATCAAGTGGATTGCTGGGTACTTCATCGTTTGAATGGTATACGTTTGATTAACATTCTTATCAGTGGGTCTTATAATGTTTGTGTTACGTATAACCAACTCTTGTAGAGTTGATTCATCTGAAACATAAGTTTGCTTCAGTCTTCATCTGTTCAGATTTCATGTTGCTAGAAGCTTTGATTGCAGTTATTTGTGGTTTACGAGTTGGTTTGAATAATTTTAGACCAAACCCTTATCTCAGACAACGTGAAACTGTTATAAAAGTGACATGTACAGGGTGAGATGGATTAATCGTCATTTGAATTACGCAAAAATGAACATAATACTGATATCTCAGTTTCAAAGATATATTTACCAAAATTATACAAAAATATCTCTAAATATCAAAGAGTCCATTTATTCAGTAAAATCGCCATTTGCCTTCAACTACGGCCTACAAGACAACTTCAAAATCTCCTGCATCTCTTCTGCACTGTCTCTTGTTTAAGTTAGTGAATGCTGCCATAATCACATCTGGTGTTAAAAGGAGTTTTGTTTGTCTCTCGGTCAACTGCGCACTAAACATAATAATCAAGGGTGTTGCAATCTGGGGAGTGAGGTGGCTAGATGTAAGGGCTAATGTGGTCCCAGAAATTGTCGGAGAGTCATGACTTCGTTCTCCTGCTTGTGTGGCATGGTGCAAAGTCTTGTTGCCAGGCATAGGTTTTTCCAGCTGCGATCTTCTTCACCCAGGGTAACATTACCTACAATTTCTCGAGTTATTTTCTCATAGGAACGACCAGAGTGAGTTTTCCCAGCTCCCAACTCTTTTTAATCCGTATTAGGCTCATCCAGCTCTTTCTGAATCCTTTCACTGTCCTCAGATTGACACCCAGTCACTATGAAATGTTTGTACAGGAGCTTCCGGTGCGAATGCCAAGCAGCACAACATGCCGATTCCAAATTTTTGGCGGGGTGAATTGCGTCATGGTGCAGAGTTGATTCACTTGAAACTTTACTCCTGTCTTCATCTGTTCAGATTTTATGTTAACAGAATCTTTGATTTCATAGCTGCAGTTATTTGTGGTTTGCGAGTTGGTTTGAATAATTTCAGACCCAAATTACACAAAAAATATCTCGAAATACTAAATAGTAAATTTATTCAATAAAATCGCCATTGGCTTCAACCACGGCCTCCAGACGACTTCGGAATCTCCTGCAACTCTTCTGGACGGTCTCCTTGATTAAATTGATGATTGCTACCATAATCCTTGCCTTCGTTTCATCTTTGGTTTCACAAGTAGTTTTGTTAGTCTCTCGCTCAACGGCACCCCACACATAATAATCAAGGGGGTGCAGTCTGGGAAGTTAGGTGACCAGATGTAAGGGGTGATGCGATTGCAGAAATCGAGAGCCATGACTGTTCTATATGTGTGGCATGGTGCGGCGTCTCTTTCCAGACTTATGTTCTTCCAGCAGCCACCGTCTTGACCTAAGGCAACACTACCTCCTCAAGGTACTTGATGTAGGCCTTGGTGTTGAGTCTGAGGCCCTGTGGGAAAATGAATGGAGGCATAACGTCGCCATCACTAGTGATCACTCCAAACATCTTCGTAGTCACCATTAGACTAATCAAACGCTTTCCGAATCCTCTGCACTGTCCTCAGATTGACACCCAAACATTCTGAAATGTCCGTAGTGAAGATTTTCAGCGCGAATACCAAGCAGTACAGCATGCCGTTTCCAAATTTCTAGCAGAGTAAATTGCGTCATGGTGATGTTTTTCTCACAGACGGTGTCCAATTAACCCTACGGTACTGTGTAATCGATAAAATCAAAAACAAAGCGCATGCGCGAAATTAAAAATATAAAATGGCGACAATTTACCCATCACACCATGTTGATTTTATTACAGACGCAACGTTTCCGTCTGGCTAATACTAGGTATCCATTGTTTGGTTGAATAGGAAGCACTGCTGATTATTGTGTCATTTTCTCCCTATTACACTAGTTCAGTTCTTAACCTTTGCTGTTGAGCCAGTATTTTCTCTCCTTGATCCAGCGATTGAACTCCCAAACACTATATATATATATATATATAACCAATTCTTATATCCACAACAACACCGTCTTTCACGACTCACTTTTAATTGATCTCGTGAGACAAGCTGCTAACCATTTCGAAGTTTCCTTTCCCTTGTGCAATAGTGCGTAATAAACAAAACGAGAAAATATTACGTAGGGTTTGAGCTTTGTTTGCTGATCTAGTTTATCAAAGCTGTTCACCACTCGGCTAATTCAGTGACTTCGGCTCAGATCTGCATAAAAAAGTCTACAATTCTTTTCAGAGCGTCACTTTAGGAAATATAATTTAATTTTAAATATCTTTTATACTCTCCTAAAAAGAGACATTGCAACGAAATGAGGAAGTCTTTCAAAATCTGGAATAATAATAATAATAAAAAAAAACCCAGCAAGAATGGAATTGATGAATAGAAATCAGAAAAGGTAGAATAAAATATGATTAAAAAATGTGAGGAAAAAAAGAGGAGAAGGGTGTGAAGAGAAGGAAGACTAGGAAGATGAAAGAGAAGAAGAAAACTGAGAACTAAGAGGTGGGTGAAGAAGAAAAAAAAGACTACGAAGAGGAAACAGGAGGAAGTGGTGGAAAAGAAGTAAAAAGAGGAAAGAGAAGAAGAAGGAAGAGGAGGAAGATGAAAAGAAACCAGCCTGACAAATTAATAATTTAAAATTAAATTCTTTGCTACTGGCTCGATTCTTCGATGAAAAAGTAAAGGAAATAATTAAAAACATATTACAAATAGTTTGAAGGAGAGATGAAAGCTGATATGCTTTATAAATAGGAATATAGGTTTTGCCCTGCTGAGTTGTGAAAGCAAAGGTTAACATCAGTAGATTCCGTACTTATTTCTGCTTAATTAAAACAAGTATATATATATATATATATATATATATATATATATATATATATATATATATATATATTCTCTGAAACAGTCGTTAACCTGAAGGAATAATGGAATGTAATTATCGTCATTTGTTTTTTATATGCGGAAAATCTGGAATAATAAAAAAACCCAGCAAGAATGGAATTGATGAATAGAAATCAGAAATGGCGGAATAGAATATGATTGAAAAATGTGAGAAGAAAATGAAGAGTTAGAAGGAGGGGGAGGAAAAGGAGAAGAAGAAGAAGAAGAAAAAGAAAAAAGAGAAGAAGAAGAAAGAAGAGGAAAGAAGAAGGAGAAGGAGGAGGAGGAAGGGAAGAAGAAACATGAGAAGTAAAAGGAGGACAAGAAGAAAAAGGAGGGGACGGGGAGAAGAAATAGAAGACTAGGAAGATGAAACAGAAGAAGAGGAAGAGGAAGAAGAAAAAAATCAGACTACGAAGAAGAAACAGAAAAAGAACAAAGACGAGGGACCGAAGAAGAAGAAGAAGAAGAAGAAGAGGAAGAAGAAGAAAAAGAAGAGGAAGAAGAAGAAAAACCAGACTACGAAGAAGAAACAGAAAAAGAAGTAAGACGAGGTAGCAAAGAAGAAGAAGAAGAAGAAAGGAGGACGAGGAAGAGGGGTAGAATAAAAAGATGGCGACGACGACGAAGAAGGCGACGACGACGACGACGACGAAGAAGAAGAAGAAGAAGAGGAAGAAAGGACGAGGAAGAGGGTAGAATAAAAAGATGGCGACGACGACGAAGAAGGCGACGACGACGACGAAGAAGAAGAAGAAGAAGAGGAAGAAGAAAGGAGGACGAGGAAGAGGGGTAGAATAAAAAGATGGCGACGACGACGAAGAAGAAGAAGAAGAAAGGAGGACGAGGAAGAGGGGTAGAATAAAAAGAAGGCGACGACGACGAAGAAGGCGACGACGACGACGACGAAGAAGAAGAAGAAGAAGAAAGGAGGACGAGGAAGAGGGGTAGAATAAAAAGAAGGCGACGACGACGAAGAAGGCGACGACGACGACGACGACGACGACGAAGAAGAAGAAGAAGAAGAAGAAGAAAGGAGGACGAGGAAGAGGGGTAGAATAAAAAGATGGCGACGACGACGACGAAGAAGAAAGGAGGACGAGGAAGAGGGGTAGAATAAAAAGATGGCGACGACGACGAAGAAGGCGACGACGACGAAGAAGAAGAAGAAGGAGAAAGGAGGACGAGGAAGAGGGGTAGAATAAAAAAGATGGCGACGACGAAGAAGAAGAAGAAGATGAAAGGAGGACGAGGAAGAGGGTAGAATAAAAAGAAGGCGACGACGACGAAGAAGGCGACGACGACGACGACGAAGAAGAAGAAGAAGAAGAAAGGAGGACGAGGAAGAGGGGTAGAATAAAAAGATGGCGACGACGACGAAGAAGGCGACGACGACGACGACGAAGAAGAAGAAGAAGAAGAAGAAGGAAGAAGAAAGGAGGACGAGGAAGAGGGGTAGAATAAAAAGAAGGCGACGACGACGAAGAAGGCGACGACGACGACGAAGAAGAAAGGAGGACGAGGAAGAGGGGTAGAATAAAAAGATGGCGACGACGACGAAGAAGGCGACGACGACGAAGAAGAAGAAGAAGAAAGGAGGACGAGGAACAGGGTAGAATAAAAAGATGGCGACGACGACGAAGAAGAAGAAGAAGAAGAAAGGAGGAAGAGGGGTAGAAATAAAAAGAAGGCGACGACGACGAAGAAGGCGACTACGACGACGACGACGACGACGAAGAAGAAGAAGAAGAAGAAGAAGAAGAAGAAAGGAGGACGAGGAAGAGGGGTAGAAAAAAGAAGGGACGACGACGAAGACGACGACGACGACGACGAAGAAGAAGAAGAAGAAGAAAAAGGAGGACGAGGAAGAGGGGCCGAATAAAAAGAAGGCGACGACGACGAACAAGGCGACGACGACGCCGAAGAAGAAGAAGAAGAAGAAAGAAGAAGAAGAAGGAGAAAGGAGGACGAAAAAGAGGGGTAGAATAAAAAGAAGGCGACGACGACGAAGAAGGCGACGACGAAGAAGAAGAAGAAGAAGAAGAAGAAGAAGAAGAAGAAGAAGAAGAAGAAGAAGAAGAAGAAGAAAGGAGGACGAGGAAGAGAGGTAGAATAAAAAGATGGCGACGACGACGAAGAAGGCGACGACGAAGAAGAAGAAGAAGAAGAAGAAGAAGAAGAAAGGAGGACGAGGAAGAGAGGTAGAATAAAAAGAAGGCGACGACGACGAAGACGACGACGACGACGAAGACGACGACGACGACGACGACGAAGAAGAAGAAGAAGAAGAAGAAAGGACGTTAAAGAAGAAGAAGAAGAAGAAAGGGACGTTAAAGAAGAAGAAGAAGAAGAAGAAGAAGAAGAAGAAGAAGAAGAAGAAGAAGAAAGAAAAGCAGGAAAGAAAGGATTAAAAATGCAGGTGGCGAAAGAAGAAGAGAAGTAAGAGAAAATGAGGAACCGGAAGAGGAGCAGTGTGAGGAAAAACTTTGAAAAGGAGTAGCTGAGGAAGTAGAAAGGAGAAGAAGAATTAAGAGGAAGAGACTGAAGAGACATGATGAGAAAAAAACGAGAGGAAGAGTTGGAAAGACAAGAAGAAAGGAAAAACGTAGAAGAAGGCGGAAAAGAATGAAGGTAAGAAAAAGAAAAAAAGAATCGAGAAGAAGTTGGATGGCGAAATACAAGATTCAGAGCCAAAAAAGAAAAAAACAGAAAAAGAGAAGGAAGGGTAAAAGGAAGAAGGAAAAGAAGAAAAAGTGAGAGAGAATGGTTATGTAGATTAATTCTTATCTTAAATGCTATCGTTAGTCAGTTCAAGAGTGACTGGCCAATGATTGGGCAACTCTATTAATATTTATGTTCGAAAAATACACACATGCTGTTATTTTAAAAACATAATTCAGAAACGATCTTCATTTTGGTTGTTTTGATCATTTCTTCACACTAGGTAACCACAAACTATGTATTCTGTGTGTTGATGTTTATCCGTGTAAACCTCCATGAATTTGCATGTATTTGCCATTAAAGTTGTGTATTTGCATGTATTTGCCCTTAAAGTTGTGTATTTGCATGTATTTGCGATTAAAGTTGTGTTATTTGCTTTGACTGTCTTTTCTCTTTACGGCTCAGTGATGGCAATATTTTTTATATTCCAAACGCGATCATCACATTGGCCGTGTTCATAGTTGATGTTCAGTTATGTGCTTAGGCAATCAAGTATCTTTCGATACATGACTGACGAGGCAAATTTTTTCCCGCAGCAGTTTGCCATTTCTTTCTGCGGTAGACTACTTGCCATCCAAGGCTATAGAACCCGGTTGATCCTGCTATTTACTCATAGCTGGGTGAAGATGAAGAGGATTCATACCATTCCTAAGAGTATTAACTCAGAAGTGAATATCACTCAGTTATGTAACATGCGTGATACACGATTAGGCGATCATGTATCGAAAGATACATGACTGACGAGGCAATATTTTTCCCGCAGTAGGTTGCCATTTTTTCTGCCGTAGACCACTTGCCATCCAAGGCTACAGAACCCAGTCTGTCTTGATATTTACCCATAGCTGTGGGTGAGAGAAGAAGAGGATTCATACTTTTCCTAAGAGTATTAGCACGTAAGTGAATATCAGTCAGTTATGTGCCATGCGTGATACACGCTTAGGCGATCATGTATCTTTTGATACATGACTGACGAGGCAAATTGTTTTCCCGCAGCAGATTGCCATTTCTTTCTGTGATAGACCAGTTGCCATCCAAGGCTATAGAACTCAGTCTGTCTTTCTATTTACCCATAGCTGGAGGAAGAAGAAGCAGATTCATACCTTTCCCAAGGATATTAGCACATAAGTGAATGTAATGGATTTTGACTGGAATTCGAACTCGGCTCTCCGATTCTTCAATCCGAGCCACTATCCATTATTTCTCTTTTTTTTATTATTATTAAGGCTTCCATTATTTTAGCATTTTTTTTTTTTACATATGAATGAGTTTATTATAGTTGCATTTTCTCCGAGTACGTTGCAGACAGAGTTTGGTAGGTTTCCCTGTGTGTTTAAATATTTGGAAAATTAAAAAAATATATATCATTACAGATACACATATATAAGTCTACATATTCAGTAAAAAAAAAAAAAAAAAAATAATAATCTTTCATAATGGCTAAAAGAATAGCCGAAAGCTCTCAGATATAGACAACACTGGGACACTTCTAACAAACTTTATGTCCCAAAAATAAAGCACTGATATGAACACAAAAATTAAATAAAAAAACTTAATCGCAGGACCTTGCCAGTCGTTTTTACTGAAACATGCATAAAAGAGGGACTGCTGTCCAAATACACAATTATATATATATATATATATATATATATATATATATATATAGTAATCCACATAGAAGCCTGATTCGCTGCATCGCAGTACATCAGTGTCGCCAGACATTCGATTGCGTCAAGCCGGGATCAAAACCGACCGATTTGGCATCAGTCGGAGATCCTACCCTTCATCTAACGTGATATATAAAAATATATACAAAGCCCAAAAGCCCAGCAGTTCAATGAAGAGCGGTACCTTAATAGCGGTGGCGACTGCTGTCTTGAAATTATATATATTGATATATATAGGAGGCACGGTGTAGTAATGGATAGCGGTTTGAATTAAGAAATCGCAGAGCCGAGTTCGAATTCCAGTCGAATCCATTACATTCACTTACGTACTAATACCCTTGGGAAAGGTATGAATCCTCTTCCTCTCCCTCCACAGTACAGAATTCTCTTCCTCTCCCTCCACGCATCGATTTCTTCCGGTTAACTGATATTTCTGCCACATTCAAAGTTTGGGGGGGAGGGGTTATGCTAACACTAATTTTGTTTAGTTTCTTGTAAATATATTTCGACATATTGTATATAATCATTGGGGATTTTTTTTTAAATCGTTGTTTTTATGCCCCCATTCCCCACAGACAATATTTGTACATAAGGGGTGTATTTAGGATTTTCATTGAGTCAAAGAGGCATTTTGGTGGATGTAGTAAGAAAGGTATGGATAAATGTGTTGTTTTGGTGATAGGAATATTGTTTAGTATGATAGGGTCAGTGGTTGTGGCTAGCTAAGTTTTATTTTAAGAGAAGTGATAACCGTCCTTTTCCCCACCCCCCTTTTTGGCCTTGTGCCACATTTGTACATAGTGCAATAAATAATGTGGTATGAAGGATCAGGTTCAGCGACAGCAGTCGAGATCAGGTTACCATTACATACCGTTGGACTGTAGACTTTTGCTATTGTTACTTACTAACCGGCGTTCCTTATTACTAATCACTCTGTTGTTAATTACCTCTTACAAATATACCAGTATTTATCCCTAAAACTGTGTTTGTCTTTATTCGAATACACACACGCGGGGACACTCCCAACATCTCAACACTTTCTATTCAAGGCAAGTGTCCACAGTTCTGAATCTGTTTTCTAGGCGATGTTCTATCTGATAATTCTTGGGAGAGTCTTCTTGTTTTTTGTCATGTTCTGGCTAGTTCATAGGTAGTGACAAAGATTTCGCACCGTAGAAAAATACTGATGTTTTTAAAATCTATCGCCCCCAAGCAAGGTGGGAATGCCACTAGTAGGCCGAGGGTTACAGGAAATGAAAGTGATTGAGAACAGCGTGGATTGAGGAGAGGACAAAAGCTGAACGGGATTGAAGAAGATAGATGATGGCGATTGAGGTTGCATTTAAATTTTTTAAGATTGTAGATATGGAAACAGTAAAATATATAAATAAGAGTGATATCAAAATACATACATATACATATATATATATATATATATATATATATATATATATACATAGTCATCAATAGACAGACTGTTTCGCTTCAACATGGGATTGAATCTGACGAATTTGGTATCAGTCTGAGATACTACACCTAAGCAGTCAGCAGTGCACGGTAGAGAGAATGGGGAATTTTAACGTTTTCTATACGAAATACTGAGTAGCCATGAGAGGTCAATTCATTACTTAAAGAGCAATGCATTAATATATATATATATATATATATATATATATATATATGTCATATATATATATATATATATATATATATATATATATATATATATATATATATTAAAGAGACATGAAAATATACACACACACACACACACACACATATATATGTATGTGTGTGTGTAATGTGTGTGAAAGGCAAAAGTTTACATTAAAAGCATTTTTACAAAAAAGAATTCTCTCAACTCCATTTCCTGTGAGAACATTCAGTTTTGAATATTTTCGTTGGAAAATATTTTGGGTATCAAAGACGATTTTTCGTTATTGTCTCACATTATAAAAATATCGCATCAATTTATGACTGAAAAAAATATCAGTAATCATTTTGTAGTTAAAACCCTGTACTGACAAACATTATATGCTCACAAGTTACACATCTTGTCAATGCAGAACGCGTCTTCTAGAATATTTTAAAACGATACCTGTGTTTGTGTGTCTCATTGTGACACCCCCCACACATTTTATATATATATATATATATATATATATATATATATATATATATATATATATATAGATAGATAGATAGATAGATAGATATCTTATGAAAAGAGAAAGAACAGATAGAGTAAAAATCCACAGTTCTTAGCATTTACTTTTTAAAAACTGCTCAATACAACGCGGAGAAAAATATTATTAAAATATTTTTATCATAATAGATTACAATAAAAACATTTTACACCGCTAGACAAAAAACTTTCTTGAATCATTGCTCTTCGGGCCATGATAGATAATAAATAATATGTTTTATATGTTATAATATGGACACAGGGATCACCGCCGAGCGATAACATCTTTTTGCATGCGATCTTCACTTCATGTTTTACATTTACATACACTATCCCTGATATTTACTCATAAATATCACCGAGACCGGTAGCCCAACAGTGTCTAAAAAGGCAAGATAGTAATAATAATAATAATAATATATATATATATATATATATATATATATATATATATATATATATATATATTTGAAAGTGCATATAAATATAAATATATATATATATATATATATATATATATATATATATATAAATATTTATTAGAAAGCGCTCAATATCAGAGATAGAGCTAACATATTTGCGATTGGATATAAATATATATATATATATATATATATATATATATATATATATATATATATATATATATATATATATATATATATATATATATATATATATATATATATATATATATATATATATATATATGTGTGTGTGTGTGTGTTTATTTACATGATAAAATATAGTTTTAAGGAATAGTATATTTATTGAAGGCAGGGTGGAGCAATACTTTTTTTTATTGGTAAACGTATTCATTCAGCTATGGGTCCTCTAGTCTTGGAAAAAACACACAATTTAAAACCAGCCCGGAAAGGGTTGCTTGCACACATTAACTTGTCTCCCTGCTACACTAATGGGTTACCGGTCTCGTGATATTTATGGGTAAATATCTTGGACGTTTGTAAACGTAAAACACGGACCTAAGAGCTCATGAAAAAGAATGTCATCGCTCGTCGTTGACCTCAGTGTCCATGTTATATACATAAGAATTTGAAAATGCAACTGGAATATTTAAGAGTATTTATTTAGAGTAACCTTACCGGTTTCACAGTTCTATGATTTTCTAAAGTTAAATTGAGATCAAGAGAAATATGCCTATACCATGATATGTCTAGTATTGGTGCGAAACCGTAATACAAATATGTGAACAGATGCGATATATATCATAAATATTCATAATGTCTCCAGTTTCATTTTAAACTTTTTTCTATATTTTTAAACGTGTGGTATATATAAAAAACTTACTATATATATATATATATATATATATATAATATCAGTATTACTATATATATATATATATATATATATATATATATATATATATATATATATATATAAATTTCAAGAGGATAGAACCCAGGTAGAACTCAATGTCCAGGACAGAGTAAGAATATAATATAAAAGGCACACACACTAATATTTCATGATTATAATTTATTACACTGAATTGTAATCTATATATATATATATATATATATATATATATATATATATATATATATATATATATATATATATATCATAAAAGAAATAATTTATATAAAGAATTAAATAGTAATGTTAATCTGATTAATGGCGAAATCATTTCGCTAACAGAACTTAACTTGCTATCAATTCCTTGAATAATAAGATCCTTATATTCGGGTAGGTCCAAATACCTCGGAGATGTAAATGTTAAAGGGTTTAGGTGATTTTTTTAGCTGGTTTGGGTTTATATTTTTGGTTGTTTATGGTCATTTTGAGTTATCTTGGCAAGGAAATGGTCTAATATAATCGTAAGCAGATGGTCGTCGTATGTGGCATGGACAGAATGTTGCTGACGCAGACTGCAACATAATGTGGCCTCGGGATTGCCCAATGGAAATTCATGCTGGGATACCCTTCGATGCGCGACATGGCACTGCAAGAAACCCGATATTATGGAATTGTTGATCAGAGCAACCTCTCAAGAGATCGCGCTTGTAACTGCCATCGGGAACAGCAACCGGAAAACTGCCAACTCGGTACCCTCAGTATGAAAAGACGTTTCCAGAAACCGCACACATCACAGGAGACCCACGATAGCGCCACTACCGAGCCCAGAGCAAAGGAAAGGATCAGGTACTCCGTACTTAACATTAAACAAGGGAGAGTCTCTATTCCTGTACAAGAGAAATATGAGGAGTTTTGACCAGGTGATAGGAAAGCCTATCTACTCCTATAAAATAAAACACAAAAAAAAAACAATCAAAATCGGGCTTGGCATTACGAGAAATTATTATTATAGAGAACATATTTCACTCAGAAAAATCAAACAGAGAGTCAAGTTGGGAGCCATGGGGGCCTCGGCTTGAGTTATGTAGGTTTTATGAGCTTGACAGCTGAAAAAAACATTGGGAAACGGGAGATGCGTGTGTATTCACTACACCCGCCCATTCGGATTAGTATAGATGGATAAAGGAGAAGCATATGAGTTGGAGGTGGGTATGGACAGGGAGTTTGGAATATAAAGTTTTAACTTACATAAGTGCAACATTTACTACTTGTCGAAGAGGACACGCCTCTTCCCCTCTTGTCGAACTCTCTACCTCTGGGCAGAGAGGAACACAGACGAGGCTATGCTGAAGGGCAGAGACTCACGTTTGGAGAGGTAAACAATTTTTGTTAATTTTTGCCTGAGGCTACGGGCTCGAAACGCTCCACATTAAAAACTGGCCTTGTGCCACATCTTGCCTCGTAGGGAGGTTGGTAAATAGAAAGGTTATCTCACAAGGAAGTGGCTTTTTCTTCCTCTTTCTCGAACTCTCTGCCTCTGGGCAGAGACAAAGACAGGCGACGCTATGCCGAAAGGCAGGGTCTCGTTTGTGGAAGTAGAAAAACCCGACCTCATGTACACGGGGTCTACGTAGCTTTTGCCCGAGCCTACGGGTTCGGAACGCCCCACCTTAAAAACTAGCCTTGTGCCATATCTTACCTTGTGGGGGGGGGTCGAGAAATAGAGAGGACACACCAACGACCGCGAGTCACGGTTAAAAATAACATCGATACTTGCACGAACCAGATAAATCAACAATGACTTAATATGCAAGAAAGTTTTCAAAGAGGGTAAAATAAATTCAATTCAATTAAAAAAAATTAGCCGCGAAAACTTACACATACATTTCGGAGAGAAAGAGAGAGACAGAGAGAGCGTGAGTGTGTGCGAGAGGGAGAGAGAGAGAGAGAGAGAGAGAGAGAGAGAGAGAGAGAGGTAAATAAAATAAAATGATAAAAGATTGAAAATATAAGAGATAAGTACAAGCATGTCAGGCGACGATATTCTTTTTCACTTGGCTGCTTAGACGAAAATTTATGCAAGGAGTAACTTTTTTGGCTAGCTAGTAGGGCCGAATTTAATTCACTCAGACCGAAAGAGGTGGTGGAGACTGGGCTAAGATGGCGATGTGTGAACATTCATTGCTTTTGACAGAAGACAACTTAAAGATCGATTAAAAATAACGTCCTTTACTTACAATGACTAAATATTCAAGAAAATTTTCTAACATGGGAAAGACGATAAAATAATTTCAATTCAGTTAAAAAAAGAAAAAAATTAGTACTCACGAAAAATTATATATACACTTTGGAGAAAGAGATAGATAGATAGATAGAGAGAGAGAGAGAGAGAGAGAGAGAGAGAGAGAGAAAGAAAGAGAGAGAGAGAGTAAATAAAATGTTGTCATTTTTAATTTTTGACCGTTCTCGTGTTTTCTTGAGTTAGGAAAAATGTTTTATTTTTACATAAGTAACTGATTTTAATGCTTAAAGGATAAATTAAATATTTATATTTATTTCCTTTATCCAAGTACAGGATTTGTACAGATGAAATAAAATTCCGATAACTAAATTGTCATGTTATTTTGAATTACCATACACTGTATACTAATTGGTCATCATAGGTTACGTATGTTTCCCCTACTGAGAGGTTTTGGTTGGTTTTTGAACCCTTTGCATTCAACACCATCACTGGGTAAGACACCAGTAGTGTTGAAATAAAATTGCAATTTTTGTAGTGATCTTATAACATGTATATGTTATAATTTCGAATAAATATTATATCCTTATATATATATATATATATATATATATATATATATATATATATATATGTGTGTGTGTGTGTGTGTGTGTGTGTGTGTGTGTGTGTGTGTATGTGTGTGTGTGCGTGTTTGTGTGTGCGTGTACATGTGCGTGTGTATGTATATAAATATGGATAAAATAGTTACATTATTGAAGCCAAGCGTCAAGGTCTGTTTAATTTTTAAATTATATTTCTCTTGTTTGTCAATAATAAATATGTGAAGTGGAAAAATGTAATTAAAAATTAAACAATCAGACCTTGTCGTTCGATTTCAATAAAATTGCTTGAATGAATTATTTCCGTAATATATATATATATATATATATATATATATATATATATATATATATGCGTGTGTGTCTCTGTGTGTGTCTCTGTGTGTGTGTGCGTGCGTGCTTGTGTGAGGAAGCAAATTAATGTCAAGAAGAAAACTGTAGTGATGCGTTTCATTCCAGCAGGGGACCGTTTCAGACAAAGGTTTTATTTATGGAATCAACCCTAATACATAATGCAAAAAGAAAAAAAAAGAAAAAATATGGTTAACAGAAATAGAAAATTAATATATTGCTGCCAAGCAATATTCCCTGATCTTGTAAATAAGCTAAACAATACCTACTATAAAACTAAATATATTTATCGACCAGAAACAAATCTTACCGTTTATCGATATCATCTTAAAACACGGTGATAATGATCTAAAATCTGAACGTTTGCCAAAAATTCTACCTCAGGTCTTGGATGGGGTAACATTAGCAATTTCCTTATAAGAAAACATTGACCAAGCAGCCAGTGCTACTGGAGTTAGACACTTATTTACTGTACCATTCATCATTGCTTTGAATATTGGTATCACATATAGTCCGGTGCTCCTGCTATATATTTAGAAAGTCTTGATAAAGTTCAAAGAATCTGCAATACTATTGATACTGACCTGGCATCGCGGTTTCAGTCCCTTTCTCAAAGCTATAACGTAGCTTCTCTGTGGCATTCCATAAGTACTTTCATGGTAAATGTTCCTAATGCTTCCAAGATTTTATGAATTCATGACCAGTACTCGATTGGCGGCAAGGTCTCACCATTTTACAGTTGGAATTGTAGGTATAACCGTAAATTCTATGCTAACAATTTGTTCTCTCGCACTTCTCGCTTGTGGAACTCTCTTCCAGCTTCTTGCTTCCAAGTCACCTTTGATCTTCAAAAATTGAAATGCGATGAGATTATTTTCTTAATTCTTGTTTTTTTTTATTCTCCACTCTCCTTAATAGTATTTTTCTCATATTCTCTAACATTCAGTTACCCCTTAAATCTTAGTGGCTTTATCGCCTTGCTTGTGATGAAATGATTAAGAAAAATACCCGATGGCCATCAAGTTAGGATCAAAGAGAGATAGCTCTTCTCCTCATCTCTGATGACATTCAGCATTCACTGACTGAACAGCCAGTGCCTCTCGAACTACACTTTTCTTCACTCCTTGGCCATCGAGCTAGGATCAAAGTGTAGTATCTGTATTCGGACAGAGCAACTTAAATATCTCTAATGTCCGATCACGGGGAACTGTTACCCGCGACAGTACAATAAACAGTGGGGATCTGTAGTAATACTGATATCAGCACAACCAACATTTTCGGAGGAGTGGGCTATTTTGGGATCTGGCTCGGGTGCACGCTCTCGTCCTCTCCACATCTAACTGACCTTGTGTGACATCCTGCCAGCATGGAACGGCAAGTAAATATTAAGTGTAGTATCTCCTTATCTCTAAAGCTTATGGCATTATTTGCCATTTTATTATGAGGACACCATTGACCGGACAGCCAGTAATCCACAAAGTCCACCTTTTCTTCCCTCTCTAATCATCTAGCCTGGGTCAAAATGAAGTATCTGTTCCCCTGATTTTTAATGGCAATGATCATATTAGCCTTTTTTTAAGAGGAAATATCCGGCATTCATGGACAGAACAGGCAGTGCTAATCGAGTTACGCTTTAATTTGTCCCGTGGATTACTGATTGGATGAAAGCGTAGCATCTGTTCACTTCAGTGCTACTTCCGGTGGATATTTATAAAATCTCTCTATTAAAACAATATTTCAGGAAACTAATTTGGTGTGTGTGTGGGTGGAGTATAGCTTCTTGTCTAAACTGCTAGTGCAAGCAGCGTGGAATACAATCATTACGATGATGTCATTATTTTCTCTATGAGTTACACGTGATTTCCATTTAAGTTGTTGCTTCTGTTGGAAGTCTGCGAGTGGGTTGATTTCTGTTATTTGGTACAGTTCTTTGTTGGTTTCTTCATAAGAATATTTATAATTTGTAGCCCTGAATATTTTCACGATCGAGAAAAATATATTGCAAATATTTTTAAACTCCTCCAGTAAGCTTATTTTTTATCAAATGCAGTCACTAACAAAGGTTTAATCCAAACGTTTAATTTTACCATCTTAAGGTTAAAAACAATACATGTAATTTATAAGAGACTGACTTAGTTTTACTCGAAAAATTAGCAATGATGAGGTTCTCTATTCATTTCTATTGGTCACGGTTTTGCCTGCTTACTGTTTGGATTCAGCAGTCAAGTTATTACAATAATCAGCCTAGATTTCTTTTTTACAGAGTACTTTAATAGCTACGCACCCAAAATACTTCGGTACTTGAAAGTTGTTTTTCTACAACCTTGACAGTTTTCCATAAATTTTCAACTGGATTCAGTTCTGTGTTATAACCCGGCCAGTCCAATGTAGTTTTTTTTTTTTATCGTCTTCGAAAAATAATCTGAAAAATCTTTGACCGGTAGCATGGAGCACTATCATGCGTAAATCTTATACACTGATGAATTTTCACATGCAGTTCCAATTTATCCTGCAGAATTTCCACAGACCTTGAACCATTCATTGCGGTTCTTAAATATCAAGAAGTAGCGTCCAATTGTTACAGACCTGAATATGGCACCCCAAATCAACTGGATTGTTGGTAACTGTTTTTTTTTGGTGGATGTTTGATTAACACTCTTATCAGGGGGTCTTATAATGTTTGTGTTACGTATAAACAACTATGGCAGAGTTGATTCATCTGAAACATAAGTTTGCTCCTGTCTTCATCTGTTCAGATTTCATGTTGCCAGAATCTTTGATTTCATAGCTGCAGTTATTTGTGGTTTACGAGTTGGTTTGAATAATTTTAGACCAAACCATAATATCGTGAAACTGTTATAAAATTGACATGTACAGGGTGAGATGGATAAATCGTCATTTGAATTACGCAAAAATGAACATAATACTGATATCTCAGTTTCAAAGATATATTTACCAAAATTATACAAAAATATCTCTAAATATCAAAGAGTCCATTTATTCAGTAAAATCGCCATTTGCCTTCAACTACGGCCTACAAGACAACTTCAAAATCTCCTGCATCTCTTCTGCACTGTCTCTTGTTTAAGTTAGTGAATGCTGCCATAATCACATCTGGTGTTACAAGGAGTTTTGTTGGTCTCTCGGTCAACTGCGCTCTACACATAATAATCAAGGGTGTTGCAATCTGGGGAGTGAGGTGGCTAGATGTAAGGGCTGATGTGATCCCGGAAATTGTCGGAGAGTCATGACTTCGTTCTCCTGCTTGTGTGGCATGGTGCAGAGTCTTGTTTTTCCAGCAGCTATCCTCTTCACCCAGGATAACACTACCTACAAATTCTGGAGTTATTTTCTCATCAGAAGGACCAGAGTGAGTTTTCCCAGTTCGCAAACTTTGTAAACAGTATTAGGCTCTTCCAGCTCTTTCTGAATCCTCTCACTGTCCTCAGATTGGCACCCAGTCACTATGAAATGTTCGTACAGGAGCTTCCGGTGCGAATGCCAAGCAGCACAACATGTCGCTTCCAAGTTTTTGGAGGGGTGAATTGCGTCATCGTGGTCTTTTTCTCAGAGACGGTGCATAACTGACCCTGCAGTCGACAAAATCAAAAAGCAACAACGCGCATGCGCGACATTAAAAATATAAAATGGCGACTATTTACCCATCACCCGCTGTATACCATTTTGAAACAGAGTAGCATGTATCTGCTTAGATGATCTTCATCAAATGATCATCTCTAGCACTGTTTTTCCTTGGATGTCCTCTCCGCCACTATGCGCTAAATGTCCCTGAATTTTGGAAATCATCGATAGCTGTGTCCCCATCTGTTTTACTACAACCTAATTGCACAAAAGTTTCCCGTTCAAAATAGCCTTCATCGCGTTGTACAACAATGTGGGCCCTTCGTGTTACTGGAAATCTAGATTTCTCTTTCAGTTGTTTAACATAGATAGTACATTCGTCGTTGTTCCTGGAAGCAAGAACTTGATTCCACCTGTTCCATATCTGGATATTCCACCCTTAAATCATAGAATCTAAGTGGGTGCTTCACGGTCTGAACTGTATCCTTTTCATCAAATCTCTCCGCCCCCCGTCCCAGTGAATCTTCTAAAGTTTCTTTTATTGATAATGATCTGTTGCAGATTAGTTTCCTCTGAAAACATAAACTCCAGTCTTCAGCTGTCCAAGTTTCATGTCGATTACCAGATTTTGGGATTTCATAGCTGCAGTTAGTTGTGGCTAACGAGCCGCTTTGAATGATTTCAGACCAAATAAAAAAAATCTCAGACAACGGGAAGCTGTCGTAGGGCTGACATGTGTACCATTTGGAAGCTGGGTAGCATGTATCATCTGTAAAGAACTTGTTGAGAATCGTGTAGCAATGAGCTTCATCGAATGGTCGCCTCTATCGCTGGTTTTACTTGCATGTCCACTTCTCCCCTTGTCGCTAAATGTTCCTGAAATTTGGAAATTGGCGAAAGCAGTGAAACCAGCTACAACCTAAGCCTAAATCACGAGATAAATACTATCAGAATAGCTGATAATTTGACAATGAGAAAACTTTTTTTGCCCACAAATCATGTACGATGAGGGTTGATGCAATAATCAAAAGCTATTGGATAATTCAATCTCATACTTGTGTTTCTCGACTTTTTTAAGCAACGGCTCACCTTGGAGCAAATGAAAATATCACGGCACACTTAGCAAAATAAGAATTTACTCTACTTCAATGTTTCTATTTAATTATTCGTAAAGCTTATTTAGTGTGAAAACTGTGCTTCATGTTTTTCTCGATTTCTTTTTGAGAGTATTCTTTCTCGCTTCTTATTTTTGATGTTGTTTAGGGCTGAGAAGCCTAATTCACTTAAATAAGGGATAGAAAATTACAGTAAACTGATAAAGCTTTTTTAGCTAATGTGTGATTTTCCTTTTTGTATTGAAATCGAAAACGTATCAATGAGTACCGTCGAATGTTTTACGTCCTTAATGTTTTGATTCAATTATTCAAATACTAATGTTTTACCATTACTACTTCCCCCCATATATATATATATATATATATATATATATATATATATATATATATATATATTACAATGAAGTACCAAAAGTAGATTAGTAAATTTAATGATATAAAATGCCGAAATCCCTTCGCTAACAAACTTTTAAAGATGCATTAACCTACTAATCACTCGATGAATGTTATAATCTTTTCTTTTTTTAAAATTATAAGCTGTATAAGGTCTTTCTTTAATATGCAAGTACTTTCGACTGTATATTCAGTCATCTTCAGGCATGTAAATTTGTTAGCGAAGGGATTTCACCATTTTATATCATTAACTTTACTAATCGACTGTTGGTATGAATGATTCATTGCGATATAAATTGAACTGCACCACAAATTTGATATATATATATATGCCTGTGTCCGTGATATATATATATATATATATTAAGAAATGGACAAAGTCCGACAATTGATTTATTAAAGACAGTTTTATGTTTAACGTTCTTTTTCTAGATACAAGTATTTAAGTAAATGCTCTGTTTATAATAAACAGTATTAAATAACATTTACCGGCCTGAATGTCCGAGAAATTTCCATAGAAAGTATTCGTTCTTTGACAGGATTCGAACCTGCATCCTATACGGAACCGTCATTTACGCTGACGTGTCTTGACCGCTCGGCCACAAAGGATCGTTCGGTTGGCAAGGTTGAATTTACTGCTTATAAACTTCAATCTTCCATGAATCTCGTACATTCATAACTGCTTATTTATTTATTTAAATGACGGTTCCGGATAGGATTCAGGTTCGAATCCTGTCAAAGGACGAATATTTTCTATGAAGATTTCTCGGACATTTAGGCCGGTAAATGTTATTTAATACTGTTTATTATAAACAGAGCATTTACTTAAATACTTGTATCTCTAAAAAGAACGTTAAACATAAATAAATCAATAAAATATATATATATATATATATATATATATATATATGTATGTATCATGCACACACAGATAGATATATGTGTGTTTCTCGAGATTTTTAAGCAACCACACACCTAGGAGCAAATGAAACTATTAAGGCACACTTTTAAATGGTATGCACTTGCATCTTATGAAATAAAACAATATATTATTATTACACACACACGCGCACGCACACACAAATATAAATTTACTTATTTTCAATGTTTCTATTCAAAAATTTGTGCAGTTTATTTAGTGTGAAACCTGTGCCTGGCGTTTTTTCGCGATTTCTTCAATGTTTGGTTGAATGTGAGATAAGAAAACCCCAATTTCTCCTTCCGTTCTCTCTTCTTATTTTTTGATGTCATTTAGGGGTGAGAAGCCTAATTCACATAAATAATAATAAGAAAATTGTAATAAAACTAATAAAGCCTTTTTAGCTAATGTTCAGTATGCGTTTTGTATTGAAATCCAAAATATATCAATGCGTATCGTCGAATGTTTTTATCTTGTAGTTTAGATCACTAGAAACGGTGGCCAATTCCTCTTCTTCACATAACTGAAGTCCAATATTAGTCCAATCTTAGAAGGAAGATTTATAAGGAATCTCGAATCCAATCGCGGCACACTTAAGAGGATCGCGCGGCACATTGGTGTGCAGTGGCTCGGCGGTTTAGAGTCACCTATATAATATGATGCAACGTAATGCAAAAAATTACCTTGATAAAGATAAGTGGTTTAAAACTTTTGCTAATGATTGTATTTAAAAAAAAAATCTTTTCACCCAAAAATGTGTACATATTTTGCTCCAGTTTCATCTCCGATTTTCATGACACATTCATCGTTGTTCCTGAAGGTAAGAAGTAGAGTTCACCTGTTCCATATGCCACGCCCAAATCATGAGACTTGGTGAATGCTTCCTAATCTGAATTGTATAATTTTCATCAAATCTCTTACCAGGGTTTTTTAAAAAGGTTTCTTTCATCCATAATGAACTTTTGCAGATGAGGTTCATCTGAACACATTACTCAACTCTTCAGCTCTCCAGGTTTCGTGTTGCTTAGCAAATGACAGACGTTTCGATTTCAGTCAGCCGTGGTTTACAAGACAGAATGATTTCAGACCAAACCTGAATGATTTCAGATTAAACCCAAATTTCAGATACCATGAAACTGTCATAGACTGACATTTGTACCATGTGGCAGCAAAGCAGCTTTTATCTTCTTTTAAGAACTCGTTCAGGATAGTGTAGCATTTTGCTTCTACATCTCTAGCTCCGGTTTACCTTGGAGTTCCGCTTCAAGGCCGGAGGGTACAACGGTCGAAACGTTAGGATAAAAACAACAAAGATGAGGAGAATAGACCGACTCTAAATAGTAAAAATAAGGATTTGGGAGTGAATTTGAAATTCAGTCCTCTCCGAGTAGATCACTATTTTTTTCTGTTATTTCATATATTTCATTGTACTACTAATACTTTTGTAGTGAAGAGTAGTATTGAACCCTGCCTAAGGTTGACAGTATTGTGGAATGATTGAGCTTTCGATGTATTTTCTTCTGGGTAAGTTCATTTATCTGTTAAACTGAATCGTATTTTTAGGTCGCATTTGTGATCGCATGTGTTACTGTGAACTACTAATGCGTTTAAACTGTTTTTCTGCAATAATTCCCTACAATAGTCGTTTTTTTTAATATTGAGAGCCGTTCACATCACCGTAACGTAGCTGCCCTCTTTATTTTTGCATAAATACTTTCAGGGTAAATTGTTCTAATGAGCTTACTTTATTCACTGCATGAAATGAAGCGTAAAGGATGAACCGGAAATGCAATTTGCAGGTCGGGAACGCTATAAGCAAGCAGAGGCGGAAGTTTAAATATCTGGGAAGCATCTTGACAGAGGACGGTAAGTGCGACACTGGGATCCGTAGACGAATTGGGATGGCCAAGGACGCATTCCAAAAACTCGGCAGAGTATTGCGAGACAGGAGGATTTCTTTGGTAAAAATGAAAAGAATACTGAGCTGTTACGGGAAATCTGTCCTTCTTTACGGCAGCGAATGTTGGATGATTTCCTCAAAGATGAAGAAGAGACTCGAGGCGACGGAGATGTGGTTCTACAGAAGGATGCTAAGGATATCATAGACCGATCGTGTGAACAACGATGAGGTATTAGAGAGGATGCAAACAAGGAGGAGGTTTATACTTAACATCAGGAATAGGCAGCTGAAGTTCCTGTGGCACATAACGAAGAAGGAGGGCTTGGAGAATCTGATACTCATGGGTCGAATAGAGGGAAAGAGAGATAAGGGAAAACAGTACATGATATACCGAGCGGGCTTAAGCAAGTGGTTTACAGAACGTCGTCTTGGGGAGGTGGGAGAGGGAAAGAACTTGCTGAGAGCTGCAAGGCATAGAGAGAGGTGGAGAGACATGATCGCTTACGTCCTGAAAAGAACACGGCACATAGAAAGAAAGATAGGCTTCACAGTTTTATAGTTGGAATAGATAGAGGTAACCGTAAGTTCTATTCTGATAGTTTCTTCTCTCGCACTTCTCACCTGTGGAACTCTTTTCCGGATTCTTTGACTGGCATCTACGCTCTTCAAAAATTTAAATGCCACGTCAATCGCCATCTTCCTGAATCAAGACCGTTTATTGTTGTTTCACCTGAATAAGGTCTTCTCATTCTCTTTCGCGTCCTGTCACTCAGTTGCTTTGCGTCTTAATGTTGCTATCGCTCCGTATACGGTGAAGTGACTGAAAAAAGATATGGGCGGGCATTCAGACAAAAAAGAGACCCTTTTTCTGCCTGCCATCAGCATGGCTGATGCTAAACTCCACGAGAGGAACACTCTATGCCTTCTTGGAATCACGTTTCGCACTTAACATGAAGTGGGGTTAATTATATTGAATCAATGGTTTGATCTACTACTATGTAAGTTGGCTCGCTGTGTTACGCCAAACAATTCTTGTCAGTATCTATCTTGCGCATTTATGAATCTACCATTTGTCTGTGCATTGAATATTGCTGCTGTAGCCTGTCTGGTGGACCCACAATCCTGACCTGGCATCTCAACTTCAGTCAGTTTCCCGCCGACGTGACGTGGCTTATCTGTCTTTTTGTTATGGGGTCCACCCCTTTTTCATACAAGTGGACTCTACCATTATGCACTTGGACTGCTGCCGTTAAATACCCAGGGTCAGTCAGAGAGAGAGATGGAGATTGTGATTGAGTTGGAAGTGGAATAATAGAGTGAGGTAACCGCTTGTAGAAGTCACAGTTACAAGCACGTAGACTCTAAGGAAGTCCTACTTCGAGACTGGATTTACCAGACTGTGTATATATATTATTATTGTTACTAACCACGTTTCTGGATTTACTAACCGTATTACCAACTGTATTACTGTGTAAATACATTTATTTGTTATATTTCATTCCTGCGTTTGTTGGAGACCTAATTTCATCTCGGAATCCACAACACTTTTCTACAAATATTTTCATGGTATTTGTTGAGGGGTTCTCCCCTTTTTACACAAATGGACTCACCCAGTATATACATATACTACGGCTACGTGAAGACCTGAGAGAGCAAGACCGTCGAGTCGAGTTCAGAGTGACAGAGTAAAAGGTTGTAGGTAACCGGAAATGTGAGGGTGAGGTAACAGCGTTGTAGGAGTCACAGTGAGCAAGCACGTAGACTCAGTAAGAAGTCATACAGCGATACTTCAATACCAAAGACTGTATATATATTTTTTGCTACTAACCCGTTTCCTTGAACTACTAACCTGCTTTACCAGTTTGTATTATTACGTTAATACATTATTTTCATATATTCATTCCTGGCGTTTGTTATTTATTGGTACCGTATTTCAACCCGGAATCCACAACAGTATTCATTTTCATTGTTCACCCTGGTTCCTCGAATGCATGAATTTAAGCGTGCTACAAGATTGGCAGCTAGGTCTCACCATTTTACTGTTGAATTTGTTGGAATTTTTGGGTAGTTTTTAGTATTAGTGAGCCAACCAAAATGAGCTGACTCATTTTATAGTTCACCAATAGAAGGGTTAACAATCAGAAAGCTCAAAATATTCAATGCGACGTGTATAAAGGCTGCCATTTTGTTTTTTCTCCCAAAATATCTTCACTGCTAACCTGATATCGAAGACTTAAAGGATTAACAGCCGCTACTTTCTCCGAATCTTCACTGCCAAACCTCGCATATTGAAGAGATTACGGACATCACTGGATTCCATATTCAGAGACTACGGCAAAAATGGTCAACAGAATTAGCTAGATTCAACAGCTAGTTCTATTATAATAGTTTTTTTTCTCGTCTGTGAGAAGTCCTTTCCGACTTTTGGCTCCCCGGTCACCTACAACCTTCAAAAATTTAAATGTAACGTCAATCATCTAATTTCCTGAAGTCTGCTCTTTTATTGTCCTCTCTTCTCATTTTCTTCCCACACTCAGTAATCGACTGCGTCTTAGTAACATTATCGCCTTACTTGGAGGGAGTGTGGAAAGGATAAAAGAAAAAAAATAATTAGAATCCATATTCTGGAAGAATTTTAAGAGATGTAAAAGACATTTGAATGTACAAATATTTCAGTATGCCTCTTATATTTTTTGCATTAACGATTAGTGGCATTTTTCACAGTGCCGAAGAATCTCAATATATTCTTAGAACGTTACTCTCAAAACTGAAACACTTGCTACAGAGCGGCATTTAGTAAAATGCGTTTGAAAACCATTATTAGAGAGATATGTTTCAAAGAAAATAGAGTAAAAAAAAGCTGGCCGAACATTGCGTAAAAGAAAATTCAAAATTGTATTTTTATAGAAAATAATATTGGACTAAGAGTATTCAGTGCAAAGTTTGAAGAATTCCTTTCAAAATATAACACCTAACATCCATCAAATAATTCTTTGGCTTATTGTCCTATCTCCTGACAAGGGGTTTTGCTTTTAAGCCTTAA
>CAHIKZ030001868.1:1412500-1502500 GCA_903632075.3 Acanthosepion pharaonis
ATATATATATATATATATATATATATATGAACACATATCTGAGAGAGAAGCAGGCACACTTCTATATATATATATATATATATATATATATCTGAACACATATCTGAGAGAGAAGCAGACACACTTCTATATATATATATATATATATATATATATATATATATATATATATATATATATATATATATATATATATATATATATATATATATATATATAACATATATATAGAGAGAAGCATATACACACTTCCTATATATATATATATATATATATATATATATATATATATATATATATATATATATATATATATATATATATATATATATATATATATATATATATATATATATATATATATATATATATATATATATATATATATATATATATATATATATATATATATATATATATATATATATATATATATATATATATATATATATATATATATAGAGAGATATAAACACACTTCCTAGATATATATATATATATATATATATATATATATATATATATATATATATATATATGAGATGGCTTGGTAGAATTATTACATATAACCAGTGATAGATTTTATTTTAAATTTTGATGGAGCGTAACATTATTCTGATTACGACTGTTTTGTCTCAAGGGCGTGAAGGAGAAAATGTTTCCTTAAAGCAAACGACATTCTCCCTTTCTTCAAGCTGAACCTCTTAAAATTTACATAGTTCTTAAAATATCCTGAACTTTGGCCCTAATTCGATTCGCATCATCTTTACAGGATGTGAGCACCAGATGCTTTTATGTTCCAAGCCAATAACAAAAAAAAGAAATAAAAAAACTCTAATAAAAAAAAAACTATGATACGCTTCTACTAAAACTGTCAGTTTCAAATAAATAAAGATAAAAATAAAACTGTTTTCTTGCTTTTAGAAAACCTGAGGAAAACTTGGAAAATAAGCGGAAAAAAATGGAAGGTATTTCCGCAATGAATCTATATAAAAAAAATACTAATGAATAATGGATAAACTGGCTTTAAAAATTTCTCTAAAAATATTATTTATAGTGTCCTAGATGATAGGCATGTTTATTTCTTCTGAGTTTAATTCATGTTGGCCATTGATAACGGATATAAACGACTTAGCAGTCTGAATCATAAGTAATTTCCGTTTGTGGGAAGCAATTCTAAAGATGAATCTATCATCTTAACTGACATGGCAGTTAAAAATGTATTTGGAATATGCTAACATTCGACAAGATAAGTAAGTCGCAAGCAGGAGAAACGAGAAAACTTTGGATCTATATTTCTATCTATCCCAGTCCTTTCATATCTATCTATCTATCTCTCTATCTATCTATCTATCTATCTATCTATCTATCTATCTATCTATCTATCTATCTATCATATGTCTGTTCATTATCTATCTATCTATCTATCTATCTATCTATCTATCTATCTATTTATCTATCTATCTAGCTATCTCTCTCTCTCTCTCTCTCTCTCTATATATATATATATATATATATATATATATATATATATATATATATGTATCATGGACTCTTCATATTTATCTATCTATCTAGCTATCTATCTCATATCGATCTCAGTCTGTTCCTATGCATCTATCTATCTATATCTATCTATCTATCTATCTATCTATATATATATATATATATATATATATATATACATCATTCATTGTTTTCATATCTATCTACCTATGTATCTATCTGTTCATATCATATCATATCATATATCTATGTATCTCAGTATGTTCAGATCTATCTATCACAGTCTGTATATATATGGAAACAATGAATGATATATATATATATATATATATATTATATATATATATATATATATATATTTATATCATTCATATCCATTTTCATATTTATCTATCTCATATTTGTCATAGCATACTGCATCTATCCATCGATCTGTCTATATATCTATGTCAGTGTGTTCATATCTATCTATCTATCTATCTATCTATCTATCTATCTATCTATCTATCTATCTATCTCAGTCTTTTCATAGCTTATCTTATCTATCTATAGATCTATCTCACTTTCCATCTATCTCATTCTTTTCGTAGCTTATCATATCTATCTATCTATCTATCTATCTATCTATCTATCTATCTATCTATCTATCTATCTATCTATCTATCTCATTCTTTTCATAGCTTATCATATCTATCTATCTATCTATCTATCTATCTATCTATCTATCTATCTATCTATCTATCTATCTCAATTTTAACCATTCTCCCGGGAGATTTTTTCTATGCTTGGGTATTTGTATTTATATTCAAAAGTTCGTGCTCGTCTTTTTCAAATCAATTTTCTGTGACATGAATAAATAAGAAAATTGGAAGAAATTGATTTTAACTTAAATTGACAGAAAATCAGAAACTGTGTCATTTTGTGCTCACCCCTCAAACCCACCTATCACTTTCTTGCAAACATAAATTTGACATTTAGATTCAGGTCAGTCTGTGTAGTCGGATGTTTTTAATTAAAAAAAAAAAATAATCTGCTTAAAATATATTTTAGTTTTCCTGATTATATCTGACAATAAATGTCAGTTTCTAGAGTGTTTTGATTATAGGGGAGCTAGTTTGAAGTCAGAGGGGCGCAAGTAGAAAGGTATATATCCTTTATGTCGCCTCGCGTTTAATGTGGTTTCAAGTGGAGATTCCTACATGGGAAACATATATTGGAACCAGTTTAGATTGGCTGATTTCGTTTAGTGGCATATCAACCCCGTTCAGTTATTTCATGCTGAATTCTAAACATTTTAAACACAGTTTTATGGCTTCAACTAAATATATACTATAAATAGGTATTGTTGATTTGGTTGATTTTATTTAGCGTCATAACAATGTCTATGGGTTATTTAATATCAAAATTTAAATATTTTGAACACAGTTTTATGGCTTCAACTAAATATATACTATAAATAGGTATTGTTGATTTTGTTGATTTTGTTTAGCGTCATAACAATGTCTATGGGTTATTTAATATCAAAATTTAAATATTTTGAACACAGTTTTATGGCTTCAACTAAATATATACTATAAATAGGTATTGTTGATTTTGTTGATTTTGTTTAGCGGCATAACAATGTCTATGGGTTATTTAATATCAAAATTTAAATATTTTGAACACAGTTTTATGGCTTCAACTAAATATATACTATAAATAAGAATTGTTGGTTAGGTGATTTTTTAGTAGCATATTGGGTTATGTAATGCCGAAATCTAAATATTTTGATTAATTTGGTTTGGTTGATTTCGTTTAGCGGCATATCAGCCTCTATAGGTTATTTAATGTCGAAATCAAAATATTTTGAACACAATTTTACGGCTTCAACTAAATATATACTTCAAATACTAATTGTTCTTTGGCTGAATTAGTTTAGCAGCATATCAATGTCTATGGGTTATTTAATATCAAAATCTAAATATTTTGAACACAATTTTATGGCTTCAACTAAATATATAATATAAATAGGTATTGTTGATTTCGTTGATTTTTTTTATCGGCATATCAGCCTCTATGAGTTATTTAATGCCGAAATAAAAAAAAAAACTTTGAACACAATCTTATGGCTTCAACTAAAAATATACATGAAATAGGTTTTGTTGATTTGGTTGATTTTGTTTAGCGGCATATCTAAATATTTAGATTAACTTGGTTTGCCTGATTTTGTTTAGCGGCATATCAACCTCTGTGGGTTATTTAATGCCGAAATCAAAATATTTTGAACACAATCTTATGGCTTCAGCTAAATATATACTTTCAATACTAATTGTTGGTTGGTTGATTTTGTTTAGCAGCATATCAATGTTTATGGGTTATTTAATATCAAAATCTAAACAATTTGAACACAATCTTATGGCTTCAACTAAATGTATACTATAAAGAGTAATTGTTGGTTGGTTGATTTTCTTTAGCAGTATATCAACCTCTATCGGTTATTTAGTGCCAAATTCTAAATATTTTATACGCATTTCTATTTTTTCTTTGGAGATGATAATGGTTTTAATGATAAAATTCTTACTAATTAACTCATAGCCGGGGGAGAAGTGAAGGATCCATACCTTTTTCAAGGGTATTTGCGCATACGGGAATATAACGTATCTGGCCAGAATTAGAAATCAGTTCTCCACTTAACAATTCTGAACCATAATCTGTTATCCCACTAGCACATCGAAGCATACAGCAGCTGGTATATCCAAGCGGTTACCTATCTAGTTAATGACCATGCCCGACATTGCTTACCTCCAGTGATTGTACAGGAACCGATGTTTCAACTGTAAGGATAGGACCAGTCTAAAAAAATAATCCAGTTCCCTCAGCACATTCGTTTTCGGGCTTGCGTCAGACCAGGTAATAGCTGTAGCGTTTTTCTGAGTGAGTAATATTGCCAGAGGTGAGTTGACACCCTAAGACGGATCTAAAAGGAATAACGTACGCTTCTTGAACCAAAAGGCTGAGGTACTAAAGCATAAATCACAGTTTGGTGTAATAGTGACTGGTTCCTTAATTGGAAAAAAATCATTAAGTGGAACAAATTCCTTATGTTTTACAATATAAGTTCTTTTTTTCCTGCTCAATATACACTGCGTGCCAAATTATTATTTTTTTCTAATATTTCAAAAACCGTCCAATCAATTCACACAAAATTTTTGTACTGATCTGCGCAATGTAAACAAACTGGCGCCATATTTGTTATCAGCACGGTGATACACACTAGAAAAGGAAATTCTATTAACCATTGGGAACAATGAATTGTTCACATTGTTATAATCAGGAAAGCAAAACTAATTCAAGTAATATTCACGATGGGGAAAGGGAATGATTTTCTGCTCTCTGTCTTTTTGTACAAATACTTTCATGGTAATTGCTCAGAGGAGCTGCATTCGCTGGTTCCCAGACTTCATGAATTCAAGCGCCCTACGAGGCTGGCATCCCGCTCTCACCCTTTCACTGTCGAAAATATTAAATGTGGCCGTCTCTTCTAGTCCAATGGCTTCATGTCTCGCACCTCTCGCCTGTGGAACTCCCTTCCCTATTCCAGTTTCCCTGAGAGCTATAATCTCCAACTATTCAAATGTAATGTCAATCGGCATCTCCAGTTGCCTTGATCTATCCACTATCCTTCTCCTCATCCCTTCCTCTATCACTCCTATCTGATCTTGCTCCAAATTTTCTCTAACCCCTTGCATCCTAGGGGCTTCCCGCCTTGCTTGTCCAGGAATGCGGGTTAGTAGAAAGTATATGTACAAGTCTCTGTAAGTAAAGCCGTAATCATCTCTCTCTTTGGACTCTTGTATAACTCTCTGAAAACACCCTGTGTCTGTCTCCGTATCTCTCAACCTGTCTCAACGTATCTCCACGTATCGGTTTTTGTTTAGCAGCATATCAATGTCTATGGGTTATTTAATATCAAAATCTAAATAATTTGAATACAATTTTATGGCTTCAACTAATTTACTATGCTGACAGAGAGAATAACTACTGTGGAGATACGTCGCGATACAGTCTCGACGTCTGTCGAACTCTCTGCATTAGCAGAGAGGAACCCGGACGAAGCTTTGCCGAAGAGCAAGGATTCGTCCGTGGGAAGTAGACAAGCCCTGAACCCGTCTAGGCGGGTTCAAAGGCTTTATTTTTGGCCGAACATACGGGCTCGGAGACACCCACTTTAAACTCGGCCTTGTGCCACATATATTCCTCGTGGGTGGAATGTTAAATATCAAGATACGTTGAGATACGTGGAGATACGTTGCGACAGGTTGATAGATACGGAGACAGACACAGGGTGTTTTCAGAGAGTTATACAAGAGTCCAAAGAGAGAGATGATTACGGATTTACTTACAGAGACTTGTACATATACTTTCTACTAACCCGCATTCCTGGACTACTAATCTTCACTTCAAGTCTGTATTCTTACGTTTAATACACTTATTTTTCTATCTCAATTACTGGCGTTGTTTATTTATTTGTGCAGGATTCCATTCACGGAATCCACAACAGATAAAATACGATATTATTAGTCACTTACCCCATGCCATAATGTTGCCTCTCTGTGTCTTTATAAATACTTTCATAGTAAAATTGATCGGATGAGCTCTTTGCCAACTTAACTCGACTTTTTTTTTAATTTAAGTGCAGTACAAGGCTGGTCTTTGAGATCTCATCGATTTACAGGTGAGCTGGCTAGATAAAGCCATGAATTCTATGCTAACAATTTTTTTCTTGCACTTCTCACTTGTGGAACTCCCTTCTAGTTCCATGCTTCCAAACTAAATTTAATCTGCAACAAATTAAATACAATATCAATCGCTATCACCAGTCTTCCTGGTTACTCTTTTCTCTTCCTGCTCATTATTAATGTTTCTGTTCCTAATTCTTTCACAACATGTAAACATGTGTCTTAGTGGCTTTACTGCCTTACTTGGGGTGAAACCGATTTGAAAAAAAGAAGCTTTTTTTGGGAGGGAACTGGGTGTATTGCCTGGTGCCTGAGGCATCCCCAAAGTGATGAGGAGGCTTTGATAATTTTTCTACATTACAGCCGATAAACCGGCATTAAATTCGACCTTCTGTCACATTGCGTTTTGACTGAAGGCATGCTTCTCAGTATCGAATATAATATACAGGGTGTTTCAAAAAATTTGATATCATTTCGCAATCTAATAACTTTGTTAGATCTCCTTCAAATGACTTCAAATTTTAATAGCATCTTTATGTTTAATGTTTGTTTTATGTTTTATGTCTTTATGTTTTTTGTATTTTTTCTTATTTGTTTTTTATGTTCTTTAATCTTTATTCTTTTCTTTACAGGTATAAAAATGCTATTTACTAGACGAGAAAAGGCGTTTTGTGTGTTGGAGTTTGCTAGAACACAGTCAAACAAGACTGTGCAGCGTGCATTTATGAGAGAGTTCTCTAAAAAGTCACCAACAGGAATGCAGATTCGGAGATGGCATAAAAAGTTCAAAGAGGAAGGCTGTCTGTGCAGAGCAAAAGGATCCGGACGACCACAAACTTCACATTTGTGAAATCGTTCACATAATCCACATGCTTTTGAATTCCTCATTCAGATTTGGAAGAATAAATCTTATGATCTTCAACATTCATACTTTTTAATTTCATTTGCCTTAATCATGTACTTTCTGTGATATTTACATCTCAAAGAATATAAAATTTTTTGAAACACTCTGTATATGTCTTGCGAGTCTGGCTTGCGGAATTCTGTATATCATATCGGACAGAGCACAACTCAGTTGTGTCTGTGTATTCCTGTCAAGCGCAACCAAATATTCAGATATGTCTGGTGGCTGGGAGCATCTGCTCTCGTTGCACTTATGGAATTAACACATTAATTCCATCTATATTTTACGCGCGCGCGAGTTTCCTCCCTTCCTTTCACACTCGTGCGTGTGTGCGCGCGGTTTGCACCCTTTCCTTCCTCTCACATCTAGACATAGCAGTAACCTTCGCTAGCTCTTACTGATGAACTCAGACTAACAGATTTTGAATTTTTTCCCGCGCGTTTCGCGGCGTCTCAAACGGCCAGCGTTTGCAAACCAGTTGCCTTCCGACCTTCAACCTGACTAGACGGGCAACTCATTCATTCCGTGCCCTTAACCCATATGCGGGCCGGAATATCTTATCTCAACGATGTTGACCCCACACTTATTTACCAAGATTTCTTCTCATCTTGACGTTACCCGCAGGTCAACCAGTTGCTCCGTTTTCGACCAGAAAACGTTTGAGACCCATCGTTCGAGACGCGACACAGTCGCAAGCAGAACTTATCCCTCGTCAGTGAACCAAACTTTAAATACAGACAGGGATATCTTATTGACTAACAAACTTGCTATCCGCAGGTCAGACCTTCTCCGTTTTCGACCAGAAGACGTTAGAGACACACGACACAGTCGTGAGCAAAACTTCGTATTCAACTAATGGCTTATTTTTATCCCTCGTCAGTGAACCAGTAAATACAGACAGGGATATTCTACTGACGAACAACTTGCTATCCGCAGGTCAGACCTTCTCCGTTTTCTGCTAGAAAATGTTCGAGACACACGACACAGTCGTGGGCAAAACTTCGTGTTCAACAGGTGACTTACACTTACCCCTCGTCAGTGAACCAGTAAATACAGACAGGCATATTCTTACTTACGAACAAACATTTTTCGTCTCTCTGGGCTCGCCGTAAACAACTCCACAAGACCATGAAACTCGCTTCAAACATTCTTCGTTTCTCCTGGCTAGATGCCCACAGCATTCCGTTAAAATTCTCAACAGTTAATTCAAGACCTGACCGAACTTTGAACCTGAACACAAAAAGAAAAAACACAAAATCACATACACTCTCAAATCATTGGACTCTGAACCAGTACCTTAAAAATATGCATAACATCACTCTCAACGCCAAAAAAATCCACAGTGAGTACTCCTTTCTATCTGTGCGCACATACACCTCGTGTTTAACGAGTTCCCTTTTTTCAGAACCTTGTAAAACTCTTTTTCCCGCCTTAGCCATCTTGCTTTCTATTTTTGCGCGGGACATTTTTCATTAATCTCGTACCACGAGATAAGTTACTTGTTTCCATCTAATTAAAGTTACACATGTTTTACAAGCAGACGTCTTTGTCATTTTATTCCGGCTATCTCTTTGATGTTTATTAATTTATGCACTCGTTGATTGACCCCTTTCCTCTCACTGTTCATTCACGCATATTACATTATTATTTTTTTTATACATTGCTTGTGGACTCGGTAGTTTAGTGTGGTGTCTGGCACAAGGCCACTTCGTAATAAACCAGCACTGCACGCTGCCGGGTCCGCAACACACTAAAGAGGTGGTGGCTGGTAGTAATACAGATGTTAGCGCAACCGGTGGTTACATAGATGGGGGTGGGTATTTATTTTTGAATCTGGTCTGGGTGCACGAGCTCTGGCTCTACTCACATTAGAATGATCTTATGTCACATTCTGGTTGCCGGGGTCGGTAACTAGAAATCGAATATGACACGCAAGATTAACAACCACCGTTGGACTGCGAAAGTACGAAGGAAATTTCCTTTCATAACGTACTCTATAATTTTCGAATCTTTTTATTTTATTTTTAATATAATATTTTTTTTTTATTAGAGATGGTTTAACTTTAAAAACTGAATTAACCAGCTCCAAAGAGTATATTTATTCACTACAATCTTAACCTGTTCATGTCTAGAGTCAACCGATACCTTTCTACATATCCCTAAAAACTGTGCCTCTTAATCTATAACTCTCTACCTCATATGATTCTTGGGGATTGTACAGAGGGAACGCCATTGTAAAAAAAATATTAAAAGTTTTGGGAAAGCCATAGCGGCCAACCAAAACGAGGCTCAGTATAGCGTTACGAAGGGAGGTAACTGTAAACATATTTTAGTATTTTGTCTTTTCATTTTTTTAAGCTCGTTTTTAGCTTTTGGTTGTCAGGTACAAACAGTGATTCGTTTGTTGCCTTTGCTTACGATTTAATTACAAAGAAAAATGAAAAGATTAAAATCGAAAATAATTTTGGAAACAAAAGAAATGATGTATTCTTTTTAATGAGTCCTGTAGAAGTAAAATAACTTCACACTCATTGTCACTACGAAAGCGTGACCAAGAAATAATTTACATTATAAAGTGACGAAACGGCGTTCTACGTTTTTTTCAGCCTTCATTTTACATTTTTTTTTCTTTTTCTTTCAAATAATTCTTGTCACTTCAGTCTTTGGCCACAATGCCGATTACCATTTTGCTTTGGTTATTAAAATTAAAAATTTAAAAATATCTTTCGTTTTCTTTTTTGCTTTTTGAACCAATCATTTTGTGATACATACTTCAATTTTCTAGTTGTCATTTCTTATTTGATTTTCTTTCTTTCTTCATTTATTTCATTCTGTTCATGTTTTAATTGATTTCCATTGGTTCTTTTATCTTTTAGACAGTTTTCATTTGTTATATTGTTTGTTTTAATTCTTTCTTTCTTTCTTTCTTTCTTTCTTTCTTTCTTTCTTTCATTCATTCATTCATTCATTCATTCTTTCATCGTTATCTATCTATCTATCTATCTATCTATCTATCTATCTATCTATCTATCTATCTATCTATCTATCACTCCCTTTATTTAATTTTCTGTCACAGTCATATTTTCTTTCTTTTGCTATTTCTTTCGTTCTTTTCTATGCCATTTTCCTTTGTTACATTGTTTATTTTAATTTCTTTCTTTCTTTCTTTCTTTCTTTTTTCTGCTCGTGATTTCCATTGGTTCTTTCTTTCGTCGTTATGTATGTATGTATGTATGTATCTATTACTTCATTTCGATATGTATCTATCTATTTATCTATCTATCAATTCCTTTTTTCTATTGCTATCACAGTCACATTTCTTTCTTTTGTTATTTCTTTCTTTCTCTTCTATGTCGTTCTCCTTTGTTACAATGTTACTTTTAATTCGTTCTTTCTTTCTTTCTTTTTTCTTTCTGTTCAGGATTTCCATTGGTTCATTCTTTTATCGTTATCTATCTATCTATCTATCTATCTATCTATCTATCTATCTATCTATCTATCTATCTATCTATCACTTCCTTTTTTCATTTTCTGTTACAATCTTCTTTCTTTTATTATTTCTTTATTTCTCTTCTTTGTAGTTTTCATTTGTTACATTCTTTCTTTCTTTCTTTCTTTCTGTTCGTGATTTCCATTGGTTCTTTGTTTCTTTCTTTCTTTCTTTCTTTTCGTGATTTCCATTGGTTCTCTCTTTCGTCGTTATGTATGTATGTATGTACGTATGTATGTATTTATCTATCTATCACTTCCTTTTGTTATCTATATATATATGTATACATGCATGTATCTACCAATCTATCTATCACTTCCTTTCTTTCTTTTTCTATCACAGTCATCTCTCTTTCTTTTGTTATTTCTTTCTTTCTCTTCTATATTTTTTTCCTTTCTTACATTGTTTCTTTGAATTCCTTCTTTCTTTTTTCTTTCTTTCTTTCTTTCTTTCTATTCAGGATTTTTATTGCTCCTTTCTTTCATCATTATCTATCTATCTATCTATCTATCTATCTATCTATCTATCTATCTATCTATCTTATCTATCTATCTATCACCTTCTTTTTTCCTTTTCTCTTATAGTCATCTTTCTTTTGTTATTTCTTTCTTTCTCTTTTATGAAGATTTCCTTTGTTACATTATTTATTTATTTATTTATTTCGTCCTTATATGTATGTATGTATGTATGTATCTATCTATCTATCTATCTTTCTATCTCAGTCGGGTTCTATCTATCTATCTATATATCTATCTATCTATCTATCTATCTATCTATCTATCTATCTATCTATCTCAGTCTCTCCATTATCTATCTATCTATCTATCTATCTATCTATCTATCTATCTATCTATCTATCTATCTATCACCTTCTTTTTTCCTTTTCTCTTATAGTCATCTTTCTTTTGTTATTTCTTTCTTTCTCTTTTATGAAGATTTCCTTTGTTACATTATTTATTTATCTCGTCCTTGTATGTATGTATGTATCTATTTATGCATGTATGTATGTATGTATGTATGTATGTATGTATGTATCTATCTATCTATCTATCTTTCTATCTCAGTCGGGTTCTATCTATCTATCTATCTATCTATCTATCTATCTATCTATCTATCTATCTATCTATCTATTCCTTTCGTTATTTTTGACAGACATCTTTCATTTCTTTTTCAATTATTCTATCATTTCTCTGTTTGCTTCTCTTTTTACAAATTTCCTCTCTTCTTTTTAATTAATTAATTTTTAGAAAATATAAATTTTGATCATACATGCTTGGTTACAAATACTCGACTGAATGTTCTATACTTAGATAAGAAAATATTTTACAACCTCCCGTTGTGTACATGAAGTCGTGTTGGTTCGATGTACAAAACAACAAACAGAAAAAAAAAATTAAATTAAAAATAATCAATGAAAACATTCAGTGCGAAAACAAAGAAAACCTCTTTATTTTGTTAATCTGATAAGCAAAATCTAAAGATAAACAATTCATTTAAAAAATGTTGAAAAATAATTTAACATTTTTATCTTGTATTTTCTTTTTGAAGTCTTTGCTTTTAATTAGAACGATGATTGAGAACACTCACTCAGTCTTCCTGATATGTAAATTAATGAAAATCACCACCAATATTGATTTCAGGTTTTAGAAATGACCATTAAAGGACATTTTATTCCCGCTTAAAGTCTGATGAACTGATTCATCGATTGATGCTAACTATGCCATATATTCTAATGCTTTCGTTAATCATGTTCAGTAACGGTGATCACAATGTTTATTCGGCTGGCTTGAAGACAGCGAATAGTAATTTTCTAAGCCCGGCTTAGATGTGGCACAAGGCCGATAGTAGGGGGCACCCAGTGTGGATCGAACTCACTACTCAGAACGTAATTGGTCTAGCAAGACAAGCTTTCTAACCATTATACCACGTCGAGATGCCCTCGAAACACAGCGAATAGGCAGACAATAATTTCAACACTTGAACGTTACGCTCTGCGATTACCTCAGTTAAATAATGAATCATTCCGTTTTGATAGTAAGAAAAGAAGGAAGGAAAATGTATCAGAGATACGGTGAGCAACATAATGCAAGGGTAAAGAAGGAAAGACAGAAAGAAAGACAGAAAGACAAAAAGAAAGAAAGAAAGACAAAAAGAAAGAAAGAAAGAAGCAAGACAGACAGAAAGAAAAAAGGAAAGAACCAAGACAGACAGACAGAAAGAAAGAAAGAAGCAAGACAGAAAGAAAGACAGAAAGAAAAAAATAAAGAAAGAAAGGAGCAAGACAGAAAGAATGAAAGAAAGAAAGAAGCAAGACAGATAGATAGAAAGAAAGAAAATATGAAAGAAAGAAGCAATACTGACAGAAAGAAAGAAAGGAAAAAGCAAGACAGGAAGAAAGAAATAAAGGAAGAAGCAAGACAAAAAGAAAGAAAGAAAGAGAGAAAGACAAAAAGAAAGAAAGAAAAAGAGAAAGAAACAAAAGAAAAAAGGAAGAAAGACAGAAAGAGAGAAAGAAAGAAAGACGGAAGACAGACCGAAAGAATGAAATACAGAAAAACAAAAAGAAGGAAAGAAAGACAAAAAGAAAGAAAGAAAGTAAGAAAGAAAGAAGCAAGACAAATAGAAAGAAAGAAGCAAGACAAAAAGAAAGAAAGAAAGACAAAAAGAAAGAAAGAAAAAAGAAAGAAGCAAGACAGACAGATAGAAAGAAAGGAAGACAGAAAAGCAAAAAGAAAGAAGCAAGACAGAAAGAAAGTAAGAAAGAAGCAAGACAGAAAGAAAGAAAGACAGATAGCCAAAAAGAAAGATAGAAAGAAGCAAGACAGAAAGAAATAAAGAAAGAAGGAAAGAAGCAAGACATGCTGAAAGAAAGAAAGAGAGAAAGACAAAAAGAAAGAAAGAAAAACAGAAAGAAAGAAAGAAGGAAGACAGACAGAAAGAAAGAAGGAAGTAAGACAGACAGAAAGAAAGAAAAAAACACGCAAGAGAGACAGAAAGAAAGAGAGAAAGACAAAAAGAAAAAAAGAAGAAGCTAAACAGAAAGACAAAAAGAAAGAAGCAAGACAGAAAGAAATAAAGAAAAAAGAAAGAAAGAAAGAAAGACAAAAAGAAAGAAAAAAGCAAGACTGAAAGAAAGAAAGAAAGAAGCAAGACAGATTGAAAGAAAGAAAATAGGAAAGAAAGAAGCAAGACAGACAGAAAGAAAGGAGAGAAGCAAGACAGAAAGAAAGAAAGAAAGAAAGAAAGAAAGAAGCAAGTCAGAGAGAAATAAAGAAAGAAAGAAGCAAGACATGCTGAAAGAAAGATAGAGAGAAAGACAAAAAAAAAGAAAGAAAGAAAGAAAGAAAGAAAGAAAGAAAGAAAGAAGGAAGACAGACAGAAAGAGAGAAAGAAAGAAAGTAAGAAAGACGGAATACAGGCCGAAAGAATTAAAGACAGAAAAGCAAAAAGAAGGAAAGAAAGACAGAAAGAAAGAAAGAAGGTAAGAAAGAAAGAAGCAAGACAAAAGGAAAGAAAGAAAGACAAAAAGAAAGAAAGAAATAAAGAAAAAAGCAAGACTGACCGAAAGAAAGAAGCAAGACAGAAAGAAAGAAAGAAAGAAAGAAAGAAAGAAAGAAAGAAAGAAGACAGACAGATAGAAAGAAAGGAAGAAGCAAGACAGACAGAGGGAAAGAAAGAAGCAAGACAGAAAGAAAGAAAGAAAGAAAGAAAGAAAGAAACACAGAAATACAAAAAGAAAGAAAGAAAGAAGCAAGACAGACTGAAAGAAAGAAAGAAAGAAGCATGACAGTTAGAAAGAATGAAAGAAAAAAAAGAAAGAAGCAAGGCAGAAAGAAAGAAAGAAAGAAAGAAAGACAAATAGAAAGAAAAACAGAAAGACACAAGAGAAAGAAAGAAGCAAGACATGCTGAAAAAAAGAAAGAAAGACAAAAAGAAAGAAAAACAGAAAGAAAGAAAGAAAGAAAAAAAGAAAGATAGAAAGACAGAAAGAAAGAGAGAAAAAAAGAAAGTAAGAAAGAAGGAAGACAGACCGAAAGAATGAAAGACCGAAAAACAAAAAGAAAGAAAGAAAGACAAAAAGAAAGAAAGAAAGAAAGAAGCAAGACAATACAGACAGAAAGAAAGAAGCAAGACAGAACAAAAGAAAAAATAAAGAAAGAAAGGCACAAATAAAGGAAGAAAGAAAGAAGCAAGACAGACATAAAAGAAAGAAAGAAAGACAGAAAGACAAAAAGAAAGAAAGAAGCAAGACAGACGGAAAGAACGAAAGAAAGATAGAAGCAAGTCAGAAAGAAAGAAAGAAAGAAAGAAAGAAAGAAAGAAAAAAAGAAGAAAGATAGACAGAAAGAAAGAAAGAAGCAAGACAGACAGAAAGAAAGAAGGAAAGAAAGAAAGAAAGAAATATATAAAGAAGCAAGACAGACTGAAAGAACGAAAGGAAGACAGAAAGACAAAAAAGTAAGAAGCAAGACAGAAAGAAAGAAAGAAAGAAGCACGACAGACAGAAAGAAAGAAAGAAAGAAGCAAGACAGAAAGAAAGAAAGAAGCAAGACAGACAGAAAGAAAGAAAGAAGCAAGACAGACAGACAGAAATAAAGAAAGAAAGAAAGAAAGAGGCAAGACAGAAAGAAAGAAAAAGAAAAAAAAAAGAAAGATAGAAAGACAGAAAAGAAAGAGAAAAAAAAAGAAAGTAAGAAAGAAGGAAGACAGACAGAAAGAATGAAAGACCGAAAAACAAAAAAGAAAGAAAGAAAAGACAAAAAAAGAAAGAAAGAAAAGAAAAAAGAAGCAAGACAATACAGACAGAAAGAAAGAAGAAGCAAAGACAGAACAAAAAGAAAAAAATAAAGAAAGAAAGGCACAAAATAAAAAGAAAGAAGAAAAAAGAAGACAGACAGAAATAAAAGAAAGAAAGAAAGACAGAAAGACAAAAAAGAAAGAAAGAAGCAAGACAGACGGAAAGAACGAAAGAAAGAAAGATACAAGTCAGAAAGAAAGAAAGAAAAGAAAGAAAGAAAGAAAGAAAAAAAGAAGAAAGATAGACAGAAAGAAAGAAAGAAGCAAGACAGACAGAAAGAAAGAAGGAAAGAAAGAAAGAAAGAAATATATAAAGAAGCAAGACAGACTGAAAGAACGAAAGGAAGACAGAAAGACAAAAAAGTAAGAAGCAAGACAGAAAGAAAGAACGAAAGGAAGACAGAAAGACAAAAAAGTAAGAAGCAAGACAGAAAGAAAGAAAGAAAGAAGCAAGACAGACAGAAAGAAAGAAAGAAAGAAGCAAGACAGAAAGAAAGAAAGAAGCAAGACAGACAGAAAGAAAGAAAGAAGCAACAAAGAAAAACAGAAATGCAAAAAGAAAGAAAGAAAGAAGAAAGACAGACAGACAGAAAGAAAGAAAGAAGCAAGACAGACAGACAGAAATAAAGAAAGAAAGAAAGAAAGAGGCAAGACAGAAAGAAAGAAAGAAAGAAAAAAAGAAGCAAGATAGACAGAAAGAAAGAAGCAAGACAGACAGAAAGAAAGACCGAAGTAAATAAATAATTAAAGAAAGAAAGAAAGAAAGAAGCAAGACAGGCTGAATGAAAGAAAGAAAGACGTAAAGACAAAAAGAAAGAAAGAAAAACAGAAAGAAAGAAAGAAAGAAGCAAGACAGACAGAAAGAGAGAAAGAAAGAAAGTAAGAAATAAGGAAGACAGACCGAAAGAAAGAAAGACGGAAAAACAAAAAGAAAGAAAGAAAGAAGACAGACAGACAGAAAGAAAGAAAGAAAGAAACAAGACAGAAAGGAAGGAAGAAAGAAAGAAGACAGAAAGAAAGAAAGAAAGAAACAAGACAGAAAGAAAGAAAGACACAAAGAATAAAAGAAAGAAAGAAAGAAAGAAGCAAGACAGACAGAAAGAAAGAAAGAAAGAAAGAAAGAAAGAAAGAAGCAAAACAGACAGAAAGAAAAAAAGAACGATAGAAAGAATAAAGGAAGTTGTGAAAAAATGAAACAAGAAAAACATTGGTAAAAGAGAGATAGACGGACAGATAAATAGATGTCAAAGAAAAAAAGAAAAAAAGAAAGAAAGAAAGAAAGAAAGAAAGAAAGAAAGATGTCTGTGAAGAAAGTAAAATAGATGTTGGTAAATGATAGGTATTAATGTACTGAGATAGATAGATAGATAGATAGATAGATAGATAGATATAAAGAGAGAAAAAACAAGAAAATGGAAAGAAACAATATAAAAAAGAAAGAAAGAAAGAAAGAAAGAAAGGAAATGATTGAGTAAACTATGTGAAAGGAAAGTGAAGAAAGCGTAGGTAATAACGCTCGCACACATTTCATGTCTGCTTCAGTGACATGGAAAACTTCGCCAGTTTTTGTTTCATTTATACCTTCTTAATTTTTTAATAATGACCTACACTCATACGCATGATTGTTATTGTTAAAATATATATATATATATATATATATATATATATATATATATATATATATATATATCGATGAAATAGGGAAATTCCACGGTATTATATAGTTGTGCTACTGATGAGGAGGTTATTCAATCATCAACTTGAGAAATATGATTGATCAGAAAATTCAAATAGAAAAAAATGAAATTCCCCCTTGTACTGCTAGTGCATATAAATTTAAAATGCGGGGGTGGATTATTTGAAATAAGAGAAACATAAATGATATTCTCATAATGAGAACTTCTTAATAATAATAATAATAATAATAATAATATAATGATAATAATAATAATAATAATAATTATTATTATTATTATTATTATTATTTGCTGAGGCTACGTTACATGTGGCTTTCGTTGATTTACGACTTGTGATTGGAGGTGGTAACATGTACGTGTTTACTTCACTTACTTCCCTAAAACCGTCGCTAGGGGACGCTCCCTAAGCCGATGAATAGGTAGTGACATCCTCAGGCAGCCAATCTTTTTCCTGTTTCACTCAGAGACAGTAAAGTCGAATGAGCAAAACAAAGGAAAGCAAGCTCGTGCGCGCACAAACACACGTACATACGCACCTTTCCCTTCATTTTCTCGAGAACTTTCTCGAGAACTTTCTCGAGAACTTTCTCCTACACCAAACCACACACACAGACACACACACAAACTGTTCACTAGTTTAAATGTTTTCTTCATTCATGTTCATTGTTTTACAACAGACGACAATACTTTATTGTATATATATATATCTTTGTTTCGTTAATGCATACATTGCTGTTTGTTTATATATACAGTTTTGTTATTACATATTATGTTATTACCCGGACTCATATTTGAGTCCGCCATTTTTGTTGTGGGATAAATATACCAGGATACACATATTTTCCGACATAAAACACGAGCAGCAGACACCCGAAACATATGTATATATATGTTTGTGCATTAACTAAATATTCCGATCAAGACCACAGATTAGCTTAATAATGTTCTGATTTTAACCAGTTGGGCATTGATCCCCGTGGAAATGAGGCACTGTATATAGGGATGTTTGATTATTTACTTAAACAAATGCAATCTTAAAAATGGTACTCGGTGTGAAATCTGAAATTTAATCTGATAAGTACTGAACCAAAAACTAGATTTATTACCAATTCTTAAGCATTTAGTATTGAAACTTCGTCTGAAAAATGTAAAGAAATAACTTCCGCAGGCGTTTGATTAGAAAATTTTACTATTTCAAGAATAAATTCAAATAAATTTGATATTTTTTGTGTTTTAATGGAAATATATATTATAATTATATATATATATATATATATATATATATATATATATATATATATATATATATATATTATAATTATATATTCAAAACCGAATTCTAATTATGAATTATCAAAAAGAAAATATGCTATTTTACGGTATTCGATGAGCAAAAACTGTAAAATTTTAATTGTAAGACATTACATAATTAATAAAACCAAAAAATAGGTAAATGTGTATATAACACCATAATACTACTGGATACAAATTATAAAATAAAATGTTTAACATTTGCATTGTTTACTGAAACTGCTCCGTATAATATCCCTATGAAGTAAATGTAGGTCCTATTTGATAGCATAATAATTTAGTAAAAATGTGCTTGGGCCATGCACCTTGGAGATATTAAAATTAGCAAGCCATTACTTGCCCCGGTTAACAACAGATTGTAATTCATTTTTTAGATCAGATGCCAGACTTTATTAACGGAGGTTAAAATAGTGGTTTCATCAGCATTAATGATTATTAAATATTAAATAAATATTAAATCATTAAATATTATTAAATCGTTAATATTAATTATTAAATCTTTACATATTATTAAATCGTTAATATTTAATAAATATTAAATCGTCAAATATTATTAAATCGTTAATATTAAATAAATATTAAATGTTAAATGCTGAAGCCTGCAAGGAATAGGAAGTTGTGGGGGATCAAAAACAGGTAAAAACAGGTACACAAAAGAATTACTATATATATATATATATATATATATATATATATATACATTATAATTTAAATATATATATATATATATATATATATATATATAATTTATATATATATATATATATATATATATATATATACACTAGAATTTAAAAATTTGTGGACACCCTGGTAATTTTTCAAATTGGCCGTAAAAGTAGTTGTTTTGTTATATAAATAAAAGACATTTATTATACATGGGGGAAAAAATCTCAGACATTATTTTTTTATTAGAAATTTTGTTATAACTATAAGAAAAAAAGAATTTTATAATTAAATTTTGCTCTCGTCAAAATATCCTCCATTAGCCTTCATTTCTGCAGCACAAAGTTTTGGTATTCGTTGGAAACGTTTCTCAAAGTAAAGGACGTTCCAATACATTGGACCGATTTTTAAATGTGAATTAAGGTTTAAGCGTCTAATATTTATTCTTCTTTTTCTTTCAGATTTGGCAGACATTTGGGCGATATTATTTTTCACACATAATTGCCATGACTTAAATAACATGATCCAATAGAGAAATAAATAAATTCTCACCAGTAACACTGATTTATTTACTGCTGGCTTTGATCCGTCTTAAGCAAACAACCTTTATAATTTTGATAATTGGTTCCATTCTTTTTTCAGTGACTCTAAGAGCTCTTTTTCATTTTTTCTTCTGTCAAGTTCATCACATGCTAATTCTGGGGATGGCTTTTGAACTATATATATATATATATATATATATATATATATATATATATAATTTGGCTAGTTGAAAATTAGTGTGAATATTTTGAGAAGTGCTTTGATTAAAATGCCGACTGGTCGAGTTAATCCCGCTGTTCGCTGAATATTTTGTTACCAAACTATGGGCTAAGTGTTAGGCGTATCACTGAAATTAAATGATAGTTCAAAGTGGAATGAAGGGATAATATCTTTCATATATTTCGACACTGATCAAAAATATAGAACGCCAAAAATAAACGCTGAAGAGTGTGGCACCCAGTAAGCGAAGTTAAGGTCTAGCTAAAATGACAAACATCGTTGTTACACTAGGACAGGTTGAAATTTGAACCGTGATATTGCGATCAATTTGAAAACGACACAGATTATTTTTTCCAATTCGTTACCGATTTTTGAGGGGACGAAGTTTACGTTGAAAAATTTAATTCTGTTGATCAGTGAAAGCTTTATAACAGAGCCTTTTAAAATTTATGAATTACTGAAGCTTTGTAAATTCTATATCTACACGATACATGACACAAGCGCATCAATACTAAATTATTGTAGCTTCGTCCACCGCTAGGAAAGTTGGCTCCCTGTGCCGCGCCAGGAAATTTTTCTCGCCGGAGTCGATCCTTCAAATCTACAAATCAACCATTCGCCCTTGCATGGAGTATTGCTGCCATATATGGTCTGGAGCCCCTTCAAATTGTCACAAGGTCCTTGATAAAATCCATAGACTGATATGCAATGCAATTGGCCCTGATCTGGCATCTCGTCTGCAGTCGCTCTCTCACAGACGTGCCGTTGCTTCCCTCTGTCTTTTTTACAAATACTTTCACGGTAACTGCCCCGATGAGCTGCCTTCGCTGGTTCCCAGACTTCATGAATTTAAGCGTTCAACTAGGCTGGCATCTTTCTCTCACTCTTTCATTGTCGTAACTGTTAAATGTAACCGTCTCTTCTACTCCAATAGCTTCATGTGTCGCACTTCTCGCCTGTGGAACTCCCTCCCCATTTCTTGTTTTCCTGATAACTATAATCTCCAACTATTCAAATGTAATGTCAATCGACGTCTCCAATCTATCCCCTAACCTTCTCTTCATCCTTTCCTCTATCACTCCTCTTTGTTCTCTCTGTAACTCCTTGCGTGCTAGTGGCTTCCCGCCTTGCTTGGGTTTGAATGCTTACAAAAAAAAAATCAAATCAGACCTTCATTTAATTCAAAAGTGATATTATACTGAACTATTTAACTATATTATGATGTAATGTTATGCAGTGCAATAGTCTTAGTGCGATTTTCAATTCACAATGCAAATCTAAAACATTTTTGTCATAATATGTGTCCAGCGGTATTATGGTGTGATATACACTTTTATCTATTTTGTTGTTTTTATTAATTATGAACTAACAAATGACCTAACAAATCTTATTCATTGAGTAGACTTTTTTTTTCTAATCTTTTACATTTTTTACAGTTTTTACTTATTGAATACAGTAAACAAATTGTGTATTTTGCTTGTGGTGACTAGAATTCTGGTTTGAATATGTTTTCCATTGTTAAAATTACATCTTTAAGTGCCGAATCTAAGTGCGTCCTCAGTGTTGTTGCTCCCATGTCGATAGAAGTTTCGGGTCTAAATAAACAACAGACTTCTTCGATGGGCGACCCGACCGAATATGATCAGCATTCGGCCCGCACTCGGATTAAATTTGCTACTAGCTTTAGGGCGTGCGTTTATCTAAGTTCCCCCAGAAAACGGCAACTCATCAAGTCTTCACTTGGGCTATTCGGTGTTATAGATCGGGTATGCTTGGTTGTACTGATCTTTCTACATGCAGCCAAGACAGTGTTTTTTAGGAGAGAAGAAAAGAAAAGAAACCAATAAATAAAATAAAAACGATTTATTATATTGGCTCCTCTTACGACTTACTTTTCTTTCTCTTCCTCACCTTTTAAATTCTTTATTATATCTTATTTGTTTGGTCTTTCTCTTTTTATAACTTTCTCTTTTTTATTCTTAACTACACTTAACAACATGTTTACAATAGAGTGATTAAAATGACTTAGACTATTTACAAAAACAACTTCTAAAATACGGTATGAATAATTTGGGATATTGATTGATACTCTAATAAATTCTGGTTAAAAACTAAGAGAAATAACATTTAACTAAAATTGCTTAAAAAAAAATTAATAAAGATATTTAAATGTTAAATACTAGTTAGAAAAAGAAAATATAATAACGTGTAAATTTTAGTTAAAATGGGTTACTACCAAAAATTATCTGTAACAGAAGAAATAATAAAAACTAAAAGAAATAACATAACTAAAATTCAATGTATCTGCTAAAAAATATTTGGATATATTCTTGAAATAATAACATTTTGAAGTCAGTTTGTAAGGAATTTTTTTCAGTTTGTCTTTAAAACAAAATTAAATACTCAAGAAGTGGCAAAAGCTATGAATCTAATTGATGGTATCAATACTTACCGCATGAAATCCCAAACTTTCACACCGAATGCAATATTGATTTTTCTTAAAAAAAAAAAATTGAAAAATCAAGCTGCCCTATTGTTACTTGTAGAGCCTGTCACGCAAGCAATAATCTTCTATTATAAGGATTTATTGACTTCAGTATGACGGACTCTTCGGCAGTTCGAACTTCGACTTTGAATCTGATGACAACAAAACTGATACAACCAGCCAACATAAAATGTTACTTCCGCTCACATAAACCACAAAAGACACCTATATATAACACCTAAGCTCATAAACATGAAAATGTATGGGTAAAATTGTCATGATATAAAGTCCAAAATGATGTCCCTAAATTTCTACTGAAACAACGAAAAGGAATGGAAATAATGTAAATTCTCATTTGAAAAGGCTTATGGTTATATCACGATGAAAAACCGGTTCCCGATCTGTTAAATAGGAATAAAATATTGCGGAATAATGATAATATTCCGAATAATATAAATAATGTAAGTAACCATAATACATCATCTCAGCGTATAACAGCGGAAACGTTATGAATATGCCAATGAAGATGAGGATAACAGTCCGAATTATGTAAATAATATAAGCAATCATAATGCCTCATCTCAGAGATATAGACAGATCCTAAAGAAAGCCGGAGCGTACAACGGGCAAAACGTTATGAATATGGCAATGAAGATGAGGATAACAGTCCGAATTATGTAAATAATATAAGCAATCATAATACCTCATCTCAGATATTATAGACAGTTCCTGAAGAAGGCCGGAGCGTACAACGGACGAAACGTTATGAATATGGCAATGAAGATGATTATAACAGTCCGAATTATGTAAATAATATAAGCAATCATAATCCCTCATCTCAGAGATATAGACATATCCTAAAGAAAGCCGGAGCGTACAAAGGGCGAAACGTTATGAATATGGCAATGAAGATGAGGTTAATAGTCCGAATTATGTAAATAATATAAGCAATCATAATACCTCATCTCAGATATTATAGGCAGTTCCTGAAGAAAGCCGGTGCGTACAACGGTCAAAACGTTATGAATATGACAATATTCCGAATAATATAAATAATGTAAGTAACCATAATACATCATCTCAGCGTATAACAGCGGAAACGTTATGAATATGCCAATGAAGATGAGGATAACAGCCCGAACTATGTAAATAATATAAGCAATCATAATAACTCATCTCAGAGATATAGACACATCTTAAAGAAAGCCGGAGCGTACAACAGGTGAAACGTTATGAATATGACAATGAAGATGAGGATAACAGTTCGAATAATGTAAATAATATAAGCAATCATAATCCCTCATCTCAGAGATATAGACAGATCCTAAAGAAAGCCGGTGCGTACAACGGACGAAACGTTATAAATATGGCAATGAAGATGAGGATAACAGTCCGAATTATGTAAATAATATAAGCAATCATAATACCTCATCTCAGATATTATAGGCAGTTGCTGAAGAAGGTCGGAGCGTACAACGGACGAAACGTTATGAATATGGCAATGAAGATGATTATAACAGTCCGAATTATGTAAATAATATAAGCAATCATAATCCCTCATCTCAGAGATATAGACAGATCCTAAAGAAAGCCGGAGCGTACAACGGGCGAAACGTTATGAATATGGCAATGAAGATGAGGATAACAGTCCGAATTATGTAAATAATATAAGCAATCATAATACCTCATCTCAGATATTATAGGCAGTTCCTGAAGAAAGCCGGTGCGTACAACGCACGAAACGTTATGAATATGGCAATGAAGATAAGGATAACAGTCCGAATTATGTAAATAATATAAGCAATCATAATCCCTAATCTCAGAGATATAGACAGATCCTAAAGAAAGCCGGTGCGTACAACGGAGAAAACGTTATGAATATGCCAATGAAGATGAGGATAACAGTGCGAATTATGTAAATAATATAAGCAATCATAATCCCTCATCTCAGAGATATAGACACATCTTAAAGAAAGCCGGAGCGTACAACAGGTGAAACGTTATGAATATGACAATGAAGATGAGGATAACAGTTCGAATTATGTAAATAATAATAGCAATCATAATACCTCATCTCAGAGATATCAGATCTTAAAGAGAGCCGGTGCGTACAACGGACGAAACGTTATGAATATCAATGAAGAAGGATAACAGTCCGAATTATGTAAATAATATAAGCAATCATAATCCGTCATCTGAATATAGACAGATAAAGAATGAGGACAACGGGCGAAACGTTATGAATATGGCAATGAAGATGGGGATAACAGTCCGAATGTAAATAATATAAGCAATCATAATACCTCATCTCAGATCATTATATTATAGGCAGATCCTAAAGAAAGCCGGTGCGTACAACGGGCGAAACGTTATGAATATGGCAATGAAGATGAGGATAACAGTCCGAATTATGTAAATAATATAAGCAATCATAATCACTCATCTCAGAGATATAGACAGATCCTAAAGAAAGCCGGTGCGTACAACGGAGAAAACGTTATGAATATGACAATGAAGATGAGGATAACAGTCCGAATTATGTAAATAATATAAGCAATCATAATACCTCATCTCAGAGATATAAACAGTTCCTGAAAAGGCCGGAGCGTACAACAGTCGAAACGCTATGGATATGGCAATGAAGATGAGGATAACTGTCCGAATTATGCAAATAATATAAGCATTCATAATACCTCATCTCTTATATATAGACAGTTCCTGAAGAAGGCCGGATCGTACAACTGGCGAAACGCTATGAATATGCCAATGAAGATGAGGATAACAGTCCGAATTATGTAAATAATATAAGCATTCATAATACCTCATCTCAGAGATATAGACAGATCCTAAAGAAAGCCGGTGCGTACAACGGGCGAAACGTTATGAATATGGCAATGAAGATGAGGATAACAGTCCGAATAAGTTAATTAATGAGGATAACAGTCCGAATAAGTTAATTAATGCAAGTAATACATCCAAATATTACAAACTCTATCTCCAAACATAAGCAACAACAAACATGGTGATGTCGTAGAGAAAAAAAAAAAAAAAAAAAATAGAGAATAATAAAATATGACTTTGCATTTATGCTGAACATTTGCAAATAACCCATCGACTCTTCGAATTTACCAGCCTTCTCGGTTTTATGAAGATGTCTGGAATCAGAAACGCATCCCGAAGCAGTGAGGTTTATGAAGTATTAACACATTGTGGAAACAAATTCCTTAAACTCTCACATGTACAGAGATATATCAACTGTATCCGTTATGGTGAAATTACAAATGAATATTATATTGACCTGACTCTTACCGTTCTGTAATAGTCAACACCTCAAAACCCAGTTTAACTTCCGCTCTGGTCATGGGTGCAATCACAGCATATATGTCGTGAAACAACTCCAGGAAATTGCATACCTTTTCAGCAGAAAACCACAAAACTGCGGCAGATGACTTCCTCTATAGAGACATCGTTATCGTATCTAAAGAAACCATTTGCGAAGCTTTGATTCCACTTCATACCTGAAGTTGATATTATAACTATATCGGTCCGCAAAAGCATATTTGTCTGTTGAGAATTCCGATATTTAAACATTTTAAACCATATCTGAAAAAGAACAGGCAAGAAACGATCACCTAAATCTATTTAATTTGTTTCTAGACTAGGCATTGAGCATATACAAGCACAGATATGAAGAGATGGGCACTGATCATTTAAGTATTCCATCGCAAACCCCAAACGAATCTACAATTAAGAAACAGCGTTCATGCTCCCCCCCCCCAAGGCCAGTGTACAGATAATTTCTTTTTTTATTGATTTGCTTTCAACGGCTTATCACATTTTGCAAGTTTTAAATAGCCAGCAAATATTTGTTTTAATTGTAAGGATTTGGGGGAGATAACAATAATATATTTTTTTAGTAATTTAACCCCAAACAAGAGAATCAAGCCACTAAGACGCACGGGGTTACCGAGCGTGCGAGAATATGATAAAAAAATATTACCGTGAAAGGACAATTACAGAACATGAATTAAGAAGACAGAAGATAACGATTGACAATGCATTTCAATTTTTAAAGGTCAAAGTTGACAGGGAAACAAGAAGCCGGAAGAAAGTTCCACAAGCTAGAAGGGTGATAGAAGAAACAGTTAGCATAGAACTTACGTTTACAGAGTCTGTCTATATTTCTGAGATGAGGTATTATGTACATTATTTACATTATTCGGACTATTGGCCTCATCTTTGTCGCCATATTTATCACAACGTTTCGGCCGTTACACGCTCCGGCCTTCTTCAGGTGGTTGGAATGGCGAACTGAACCCTTTATTTCGCTCACTGGAGTAGACTGTTCTAGTTCCACGTGCCATGTTTGATGGATGTCAGCTATCAGTTATCTCCTGTTAATTTCCCTCTGAAAGTTCTCCACTGCCTTAACCAGGTATTGAACTCACACTCTTTGGGTCTGTCACTGGATCTAACCAACGCCTTTATCCATTATGCCATGTGGATAATAGCGTTGGTTAGATCCAGTGACAAGCTTTATCCACTGTGCCAGTCTACCCCAGTGAGCGAAATAAAGGGTTCAGTTCGACATTCCAACCACCTGAAGAAGGCCGGAGCGTACAACGGCCGAAACGTTGTGATAAATATGGCGACAAAGATGAGGACAATAGTCCGAATAATGTAAATAATGTACTTACGTTTACGTCTATCGATTTCAATTGTAAAATGATGAGACCTTACCGCCAATCTAGTACATAAAGACGGTATGACAGAGAGAAAAGTTCATCAGGAAAATTACCATGAAAGTATTCATAGAAAATATACTGATTCAAGTTCTACTCAAGACCGCTGCATACTACTCCGAACCCGGCAAGCGGAGGAAAGTCTGTTTGGGGGCCCCGGGCAATGCTTTGTGATTCTCGCTATCTTATGAACATTTGCTTTTTTTCTACCTACATTTATATATGTTATAAATTAAACTGAATACAACTGACTAATAAAGGCTGAAAACTTTTCGCGGATTTTGATATTATTCCGGGTTTTTCGTTTTCGTCCAAATTCCGTGAATTTGTTTTGCCCATGCTCAGTCTCCAAAAAAAAAAAAAAAAAAAAAACACTTTATAAAATTCACTACTTTTTCATCCACAATATTGGATGGGTTAAAATTCTTCAACTTTTTAACAAGGAAAAAAATATATTAAAAATTGCCGCAAAACATTGTTGAATTACTTAAAATGGAATGATCTATTATCGACATGTCTCTATATACAGGGTGACCCACAAAAGAAACAGGAAATTTAGTACAGTTTATTTAATTGTTGGAATTTTTGTTACAGTTATTTGAAATAAAAGAAGATGATAGAAATTTAGCAGCTTACAACAGAACAAAAGCACAAATGTCAGATATGGTGTTCAAACTAAATATTTTAATTTTTTTACATGTTATTTTTTTCGTTTTATAGTAAATCTAAGTTTTTTTGTAGGGCGCCATATATAATCTTTCTCTTTCCCTCTTTCTTTCTTTCTTTTTTGGTTCATTCATGTTGTATTTTCTTTTTTACTATCTATTCTTTCATTTTTTTTTTCTTCAATATAGCTTTCTTTTTTCTTTATTCGTTTCTTTCATTGTTTCGTTGTTTCTTTTTTTCTTTTTCTTTTTCTTAGTCTTGCTTTCTTTTCTTTTCTTACTTAATATCTTTCCTTCCATTCTTCTCTTCTATATATATTTCTTTCTTTCTTTCTTTCTTTCTTTCTTTTTCGTCTAGTTCTCATTTCATATCTTACTTAATATCTTTCCTTCCATTCTTCTCTTCTATATATATTTCTTTCTTTCTTTCTTTCTTTCTTGTTCGTCTAGTTCTCATTTCATATCTTACTTAATATCTTTCCTTCCATTCTTCTCTTCTATATATATTTCTTTCTTTCTTTCTTTCTTTCTTTCTTTCTTTCTTTCTTTAATTTTCGTCTAGTTCTCATTTCATATCTTACTTAATATCTTTCCTTCCATTCTTCTCTTCTATATATATTTCTTTCTTTCTTTCTTTCTTTCTTTCTTTTTCGTCTAGTTCTCATTTCATATCTTACTTAATATCTTTCCTTCCATTCTTCTCTTCTATATATATTTCTTTCTTTCTTTCTTTATTTCTTTTTCGTCTAGTTCTCATTTCATATCTTACTTAATATCTTTCCTTCAATTCTTCTCTTCTAGATAGCTTTCTTTCTTTCTTTCTTTCTTTCGTTCTTTGTTTATTTATTTATTTTTCGTCTAGCTTTCATTTCTTTTCTTATTTAATATTTATCCTTTCATTCTTCTCTTCTATATAGCTTTCTTTCTTTCTTTCTTTTCTTTTCTTTCTTTCTTTCTTTTTTTTACTTTCATTCTTTCTTTTTTTTCGTCTAGTTCTCATTTCTTATCTTACTTCATATCTTTCCTTCCATTCTTTCTCTTCTATATAGCTTTCTTTCTTTCTTTCTTACTTTATTTTTTTTTTTTTTCGTCTAGTTCTCATTTCTTTTCTTACTTAATATCTTTCCTTCCATTTTTTTTCTTTCTTTCTTTTTTCTTTTTCGTCTAGTTCTCATTTCTTTTCTTACTTAATATCTTTTCTTCCATTCTTCTCTTTATATAGCTTTCTTTCTTTCTTTCTTTCTTTCTTCCTTTCTTTCTTTCTTTATTTATTTATTTTTCGTCTAGCTCTCATTTCTTTTCTTACTTAATATCTTTCCTTCCATTCTTCTCTTCTATATATATTTTTTCTTTCTTTCTTTCTTTTTCGTCTAGTTCTCATTTCATATCTTACTTAATATCTTTCCTTCCATTCTTCTCTTCTATATATATTTCTTTCTTTCTTTCTTTCTTTCTTTTTCGTCTAGTTCTCATTTCATATCTTACTTAATATCTTTCCTTCCATTCTTCTCTTTCTATATATTTCTTTTCTTTTTTCTTTCTTTTCTTTCTTTTTTTTTCGTCTAGTTCTCATTTCATATCTTACTTAATATCTTTCCTTCAATTCTTCTCTTCTATATATATTTCTTTCTTTCTTTCTTTCTTTCTTTTTCGTCTAGTTCTCATTTCATATCTTACTTAATATCTTTCCTTCCATTCTTCTCTTCTATATATATTTCTTTCTTTCTTTCTTTCTTTCTTTCTTTCTTTCTTTCTTTTTCGTCTAGTTCTCATTTCATATCTTACTTAATATCTTTCCTTCCATTCTTCTCTTCTATATATATTTCTTTCTTTCTTTCTTTCTTTCTTTTTCGTCTAGTTCTCATTTCATATCTTACTTAATATCTTTCCTTCCATTCTTCTCTTCTATATATATTTCTTTCTTTCTTTCTTTCTTTCTTTTTCGTCTAGTTCTCATTTCATATCTTACTTAATATCTTTCCTTCCATTCTTCTCTTCTATATATATTTCTTTCTTTCTTTCTTTTTTTCGTCTAGTTCTCATTTCATATCTTACTTAATATCTTTCCTTCCATTCTTCTCTTCTATATATATTTCTTTCTTTCTTTCTTTCTTTCTTTTCTTTTCGTCTAGTTCTCATTTCATATCTTACTTAATATCTTTCCTTCCATTCTTCTCTTCTTTATATATTTCTTTCTTTCTTTCTTTCTTTCTTTCTTTTTCGTCTAGTTCTCATTTCATATCTTACTTAATATCTTTCCTTCCATTCTTCTCTTCTATATATATTTCTTTCTTTCTTTCTTTCTTTCTTTCTTTCTTTTTCGTCTAGTTCTCATTTCATATCTTACTTAATATCTTTCCTTCCATTCTTCTCTTCTATATATATTTCTTTCTTTCTTTCTTTCTTTCTTTCTTTCTTTTTCGTCTAGTTCTCATTTCATATCTTACTTAATATCTTTCCTTCCATTCTTCTCTTCTAGATAGCTTTCTTTCTTTCTTTCTTTCTTTCGTTCTTTATTTATTTATTTATTTTTCGTCTAGCTTTCATTTCTTTTCTTATTTAATATTTATCCTTTCATTCTTCTCTTCTATATAGCTTTCTTTCTTTCTTTCCTTCTTTCTTTCTTTCTTTCTTTTCTTTTTTTTTCTTTCTTTCTTTTTTTTTCGTCTAGTTCTCATTTCTTATCTTACTTCATATCTTTCCTTCCATTCTTCTCTTCTATATAGCTTTCTTTCTTTCTTTCTTACTTTATTTATTTATTTTTTTTTCGTCTAGTTCTCATTTCTTTTCTTACTTAATATCTTTCCTTCCATTTTTCTCTTCTTTCTTTCTTTCTTTCGTTTTCGTCTAGTTCTCATTTCTTTTCTTACTTAATATCTTTTCTTCCATTCTTCTCTTTATATAGCTTTTTTCTTTCTTTCTTTCTTTCTTCCTTTCTTTCTTTCTTTATTTATTTATTTTCTTCTAGCTCTCATTTCTTTTCTTACTTAATATCTTTCCTTCCATTCTTCTCTTCAATATAGATTTTTTCTTTATTTATTTATTTATTTATTTCTTTCTTTCTTTCTTTTTTTTTTTTCGTCTAGTTCTCATTTCTTATCTTACTTAATATCTTTCCTTTCATTCTTCTCTTCTATATAGCTTTCTTTCTTTCTTTCTTTATTTATTTATTTTTCGTTTAGTTCTCATTTCTTTTCTTACTTAATATCTTTACTTCCATTCTTCTCTTCCATATATCTTTCTTTCTTTCTTTCTTTCTTTCTTTATTTTTCGTCTAGTTCTCATTTCTTTTCTTAATTAATATCTTTCCTTCCATTTTTCTCTTCTTTCTTTTTTTCTTTCTTTCTTTTTCGTCTAGTTCTCATTTCCTTTCTTACTTAATATCTTTCCTTCCATTCTTCTCTTCTAGATAGCTTTCTTTCTTTCTTTCTTTCTTTCGTTCTTTATTTATTTATTTATTTTTCGTCTAGCTTTCATTTCTTTTCTTATTTAATATTTATCCTTTCATTCTTCTCTTCTATATAGCTTTCTTTCTTTCTTTCCTTCTTTCTTTCTTTCTTTCTTTCTTTTTTACTTTCTTTCTTTCTTTTTTTTCGTCTAGTTCTCATTTCTTATCTTACTTCATATCTTTCCTTCCATTCTTCTCTTCTATATAGCTTTCTTTCTTTCTTTCTTACTTTATTTATTTTTTTTTTTTCGTCTAGTTCTCATTTCTTTTCTTACTTAATATCTTTCCTTCCATTTTTCTCTTCTTTCTTTCTTTCTTTCTTTTTCGTCTAGTTCTCATTTCTTTTCTTACTTAATATCTTTTCTTCCATTCTTCTCTTTATATAGCTTTCTTTCTTTCTTTCTTTCTTTCTTCCTTTCTTTCTTTCTTTATTTATTTATTTTTCGTCTAGCTCTCATTTCTTTTCTTACTTAATATCTTTCCTTCCATTCTTCTCTTCAATATAGATTTCTTTCTTTATTTATTTATTTATTTCCTTCTTTCTTTCTTTCTTTTTTTTCGTCTAGTTCTCATTTCTTATCTTACTTAATATCTTTCCTTTCATTCTTCTCTTCTATATAGCTTTCTTTCTTTCTTTCTTTATTTATTTATTTTTCGTTTAGTTCTCATTTCTTTTCTTACTTAATATCTTTACTTCCATTCTTCTCTTCCATATATCTTTCTTTCTTTCTTTCTTTCTTTCTTTATTTTTCGTCTAGTTCTCATTTCTTTTCTTAATTAATATCTTTCCTTCCATTTTTCTCTTCTTTCTTTTTTTCTTTCTTTCTTTTTCGTCTAGTTCTCATTTCCTTTCTTACTTAATATCTTTCCTTCCATTCTTCTCTTCTATATAGCTTTCTTTCTTTCTTTCTTTATTTCTTTCTTTCTTTCTTTCTTTAATTCTTTATTTATTTTTCGTCTAGCTCTCATTTCTTTTCTTACTTAATATCTTTCCTTCCATTCTTCTCTTCTATATAGCTTTTCTTTCTTTCTTTCTTTTTTCGTCTAGACCTCATTTCTTTTTCACCAAATAGTAAATCTAAAATTTCATTGAGACATTTACCCGTACATTACCCGGTGTTAGTTTGGTTTATTTTGTTTTACGGTATATCAACCTCAATAATTTATTTAATGCCGACAAAACTTTTATTGCTGGCAATATTTTTTTACCAAAAATATATAGCTGGTTATATATTTTCCCTCAAAAATCTATTTCTGGGAATATTTTTTCCTTCAAAAATCTATAGCTGGTAATATGTTTTTCTAAAAATGTATAGCTGTTATATAATATTTTTTAAAGGAATGCTGCAAATTTTTTCATTCAGAAATTTATTGCTGGTTTTTTACTAAGTATTTCTGATATTAAAACCTATTTTTTACAATTTAATAGTATTTTGAACCCCTTTTGGCAGTTAACTATTTGCCCATAGCTGGGACCCTAACAGTTGCTACCACCCCGGTTCAGGGAACACCAGAAATTAAGAGGTGGTTCCACGCTCCTTAAAATCTTCTGATCAGAGGCCTTGCTGTTGGACGTAGTTTATCGTCATACCCAGGACGCCCCTGTGTTAGCAAATGGTCCCCGATCTAAGTACTGACCGGGCTCAACTCTGCTCAACTTCAGCTATCGAACGAGAAGCGTGATTTGACTATAGGCTGTTTTCGTATACAATGACTGGTCAGGATAATACACGTGTTTATAGGCAAATATTGATCGTGTTTGCACTTCAATTTAACGAGAAGTTAAACATTGTTCTGGTTTATCTTTGAGCCTAGAATTAAATATGGATCGGGTTTATACTTGAGGCAAAAGGTAAACATTGATCGAGGCTATACTTGAGAGTATAAGTAAAAATTTGTCATTCGTAAATGAGTCTGCAAATATTTATCCAGTAGGAATCTTTTTTGATGGGGTTTTTCATTCTCCTCAGAGCATGAAGTCGTCGTATCATTGTCCTCGTAGATAGAGTCTTTCTGCAAATCGAGCAGCGAGATCGTTAAATAACTGATATTGAAAGTAAAATAAAAAATCTTCTTTTAAATTACCTTGCTTAATATATTTCATTAATTCGCTAAGTTACTTAATCAAGTTCATTAGTCAAAAGATTTAAAAGGCCTTTACCAAGATGATTTTATTTTATGAAAAAAAAAAATCAATAATCACTCTTCTTTTCTTTTGCAAGTTCGTGTCAGCCATTTTCTTATCTCTGGATATTTGAAATTTTATGAACATTAATTACTTGGTGTGAAGGATTGGTGGGAGATAAACTTGTTTCCGATTTAAGGTCTGCGTGTGACTAACCTACCTGCCACCTTCTTAGTGTACACCTTCATCTTTGTAGGTGTTTTATTTTCTGTTTTTTTTTATTACAACTCAACGTTATTCGATCATATAATGTGATCAGATTAAGGAGTCTACTTCTATGTAAGTCAATCAGGTGAATAAATCGACTGTTAGGATTTTAGCCAAGAAATCAATCGCAGTTTTTTTTTATATACCTTGAGTTTACGCCAACTTGAGCTTTTCTTTTGGGTTGTGGCTGCAAAAGGAAATACAGTTTATGTGAAAATAATAACAAAACAAACAAACATTGATTGTAAAAATGAGGTGCATTCTCTACAGGAGGAGCAGTTTGATATCTTTTTTAGATCAATTTTTAGATTAAAAAAAAATCAATTCATCCCGAGGAAGACGATAATGCCACTAAAATGCAATCATCTACCGGGGTGAAACAGAATGAAAAATACATTAGAAGGAACCAGAAACCCATTCCTAAAAAAGAAACAAGGGATAAACCTCTACTCCTGTTCAAATGACCAGAGAGAAGGGAAAACCGGACGTTAGGCGAACCTAACCACTGCTCTGTCTATATTTCTGAGATGAGGTATTATGTACAGTATTTACATTAGTCGGACTATTGTTCTCATCGTTGTCGCCATATTTGTCACAACGTTTCGGCCGTTGTACGCTCCGGCCTTCTTCAGGTGGTTGGAATTTCGAACTGAACCCTTTATTTCGATCACTGTGGGAGACTGTTCTAGTTCCACGTGCCATGTTTGATGGATGTCCGTTATCAGTTATCTCCTGCTAATTTTCCCTCTGAAAGTTCTCCACTGCCTTAACCCGGTATTGTAACGCGAGGGGAAGTAGAAAAATCAGGCGTGGCTGACCACATATGGAGAGAGAAGGGAGATCACCGTCCCCTGTGGGATCATGTTGCGATCATAGATAGGGAACACCATTGGAAAATTCGAAAACTTAAGGAATCAGCACATATGCTAGGCCACAAAATTCTCCTGAGCCGACCAAGCATAGAAATAAATACAATATGGGAACCAGTAATAAGGAGTGCCAGAGAAAAGCAATGATAACAAAGTTGCAATATGAACTCTGGCAAAAACATGCAATGATAACAGCAAAAATTGCAATATGAGCACTGGTAAAAAATGGTTGCTGAAAACATTAGGTTTATAATACCCAGAAATTCATTCCCAGATGTCCTCAAGACATGTGGATAAAGGCGTTGGTTAGATCCAGTGACAGACCCAAAGAGTATGAGTTCAATACCCGGTTAAGGCAGTGGAGAACTTTCAGCAGGAGATAACTGATAACAGACATCCATCAAACATGGCACGTGGAACTAGAACAGTCTACCCCAGTTTTCAAATCGAAATCCAACCACCTGAAGAAGGCCGGAACGTTGTGACAAAGATGAGAACAATAGTCTGACTAATGTAAATACTAACCACTGCTATTGAGAAAAAATAATTAGTATATAAATTTCCAGAGTTTACGCGGATATGTTAGAAGTATAGAGTTCAAGTAGACTTTAGAAGGGTCAGAGTTCAGGCAGTGACGTTAGAAGTATAGAGTTGAAATAGACAGGTCGAATTTACTTTATTTTGATTCATAGTTCAAATACAATAAATTCGACCTTGCTAACCGAACGCTCCTCTGTGTCCAAATTGGTTAAAGGCACGTCAGGCTATATGACGGTTCCGTATAGGATACAGGTTCGATACCTGTCGGAGGAAGAAAAATTTCTCGGACATTCAGGCGGGTAAATGTTGTTTACTACTGTTTATTATAAACAGAGCATTTACTTAAATATTTGTATCTACAAAAAGAATGCATAAACATAAAAATACCTAACAATACTTACAAATGTAAAATAAAATAATAATTATCATAAAACTAAATTAGAATAATATTATTCTATGTTTAAATTCATTTTTTTTTAATAAGAGTAGGAAACGCTGGCCGTAATGAAATTGGAAAGGTACAATTTATAGGGTTTGATTACCAAAGCATTTTTTCGACACTTTCAGCACAATTTTAAGCGTGCGTATTATGGATAAATGCGTATTATACATGGGGAATTACGGTATATGTCATTCTGCTTTCACAAATGAATACATGGTAGATGATACTTAGCTTTTGTGCATGTACATGTTTGTGTGGACATAATTACTACAGGCGGTGATATGTGTAATTTATGTTGAAGCTTTCTATTTCGGAATATATTTTGATTTCTTTAGAAAATTGTAGGATATTATATGGACTAATGTCCTAAACAAGTTCTTTTATGTTGGTGGTTTGATTTTGCTTAGAGGCATATCAAATTCTATGGGTTATTTAATGGCAGAATCTAGATATTTTGAACATAGTTCAATTACAGATGAAATGTATTTTTGGTCATGTGGCTATAAAATCTATTGATGGTAATTCTGTTATAATTATCTATCATTGGCAATTATTTTATATATAACTAGCAGTAGAGCCCGGCGTTGCCCGGGGATGTAACAGTAAGAGATAGATCAAGTATCGACCATCATAAAGACTGAAAAATAAAATTGACAAAGATTATTGTTTAAGGTTGACAGACACGTATGTCTTAATTAGTTTTTTTTTTTTTACGAATTGGTCAAACCCAAACTCAAACAAAAACATTGTTTACAATCGTTATGAGTCTATCGATTGGTGAATAAAATTTTATTATAAACAATTGTCTCGTAAATGGAATTTTTAAAGCATTCTGAATGTAAATAAAGAAAAAAGTGTGCAAGACAATAAGAAATACTACCTGCCGAAAAAAAAGTGGATGTTTGTTTTATCGGCTGAAAAATGTAAGAAATCCGATCCCATATATAATGGAACACACACACACATAAACAACCTGGGTTTTTTTAACGTAAGTCACTCCACGGAATCGCTAAAACATAGAGCATAGTCTGATGAAAAAGACGCCAAATTTTATGAAAACAAAATTTTATCGTCAAAATGCTTATTTTTTTCTGAAGAGGATAAACTAAATTTTTTTTTAATTATTTTTTAAAAAAATTTCCATCTTTTTAGAATATTCTAAATTTTGATTTAAAAAACCTTGTTTCACTTTGTCGCAACAAGGGGTAGTAAATAACATAGATAATTTTTAGCGCATTTTTTTGTATTTACACACATTAATTTGGAAAATCTTGCAAAAATAAAAATAATTGTCAGATGTTAATAAAACTTTCAGAAACTATTCACAGATGATCGAAATTATTATAAATATTTTTTTTTATTAAAGTCATGGCAGAAATATTTTTTTTTATATTTATTAACACCCCCATAACTAATTTTATGAAAAACTCTAGAAATTCGAGACCATCGGTTTTAGTGATTACAATAGTTAAAAGCACAAGGCTTTGAAGAATGCAAATCATGTTTTTTTTTTTTTTTTTTTGTTGTTGTTTTTTGGGCCAGCGTACCTGAAAATCAGCTGTGAATTGTAACATACAAAACTCAATAAAACAAATATATTATTTAGTTTCAAATGCTTTTATTTGTTTTAATTTGTTTTTATGAATATGGACAATATTTTCTGAAAGCAAAAATTTTTTTCAATGAAAATTGAATTTTTAATACAATTATTTCTTATTTCTTTAATTTTAAAAAGATTTTTTAAAAATGTTTAAATTGAATTTAAAAAAAATATTTTAACATTAGTTAAAAGCAACATCAACTTTTCAAAATGTCCGTGTGAGATTGTCATTGTCTAGCGCGTTGAAAATTGTATAATTTGGACCAATCAGATTCGCCATGGTAATTAAGAAATGTAATTTTTGTGTTTATAGTCGGACAGTAATTATCAAGTACGGAAGACCAACCAGAATACAATTTAGTTGCATTATTTGAGTTCAGCATTGTTCTCCGCTGTTAAGCCCTTTACTTTTGCGAAACACGTATGGAGAAGTTAATTTGAGTTTTCAATTTCAACTGAGAAGGGTACCTACAAGTAACAGTATCATCTTATGAAATTTAACTACTGCTAAACTTTAATTTATATGATCTTATTTTTATATTAATCTCAGTTATGACATTTTTCCATAAATGAAATATCAAAATTAATAATAAAATGAATGGAAATACAAATAACACAGTAAAATGTAATAAATGTACATAAAATTATAGTATTTTATGTACATTTTCTGATAAAATTTCATAAGAAAGGTACCTAAATTAATTAGATACCTTTTTCTTATGAAATTTAATCTCACTATTAACAGTCTTATTTTTTAATTTCTTTATATTTTCCATAAAGCATCGTAAACGTAAAAATGAAAGCTAAGTACAAAAAAAAAAAAAAAAAAAAAAATTAGAGCGCTGAAAGTTTTCCTTAAAAGCAACAAGGTAAATAATTTGTTCACTTAAATAATTTCACTTCCTTCCATCCGTAGAAAGAATTCTCCTCCCGTAAGTTAAACGTCATGAATGTGCCTTTCGTCAATCGTCAAGCGACGCGAAAGGTTATGACTTGCTTTGTTTTATTTTCAAATTACATTTTTTCGGCGCAAAAGCGAAGTTAAGCTTGGTTCAAAATATTTTAAATAAACAGTATAATATCTGTTTTTATTAAAATCAGTTTTGAAAAAATGATAATTGACTTTTAAAAGAATATCAAAGTAAGATTTTAATCTTTTTTATCAAATCGAAAAAAATGATTATCTGCCCTTTTTTTTACCAAAAAAAAACCAATATTTTTAACGAAAATTTCAGACGTGCTAGGAACGATTAAAAAATGTAAAAAATACCCCCAAATACTTTGATCTTTCCTCTTTAATAATAATATGAACATTAGACGATAAAATTTTGTTTTCGTCAAGTTCGGCGTCTTTTTCATCATGCTATGCTCTTTTGTTTACATTTTCGTGGGTGAGTTGTCCCCATTTCATTCTCACGATGTGTCTTAATCGTGTTTTCAAATTGATTTTATTAAAAAACAACTGTATTTTTCCCATTTTCGGTCCCGTTAGAACCACCACAAGGTAATTTTATGTAGTCCTGTGAAGTTTTGTTGAAATCGGCTAAAAAATGTAGGAAATTCGATCCAACATACAAACGTTACACACACACACACACACACACACACACACACACACACACACACACACACACACACACACACACACACACAACCTGCGTTTTATAATAAGTAAGATAATATATTAATGGTATTTTTTTTTACTTTAAAAGTGTATTTGTATACTTTCATAGTGTTTGAAGATTCACTATTTGTCCATAGCTGAGTGCCTCACAAGTACTACCATCCGGGTCACTGATCAGAAGCCTTGCTGCCGGGGGTAATTTATCGTCATACCCAGGACTAAAAAAATAAAAATAAAATAAAACAAGAAAGCACATGTGAAGAAATCACTCATCCTGTAGATCTTTAAATATATCTCCTGTTTAAGAAGAAATTTGTAATTTGAAATGACACCTTGCTTTTTTTTATCTGTTGATGGGTGAAAGAAAAAAGGCTAGTAAGAACAAAGACCATTAGATTGAAGGCTAAAAGTTTGCCCATTGAGTTTTTAAGTGGTCAAAAAAAGATATTTATAACACCCTAGATATTTATTGTGGGGGTATATGTTAGGTTTGAATCGACTGGAATTGTTCGGGCGGGGTATATGTTAGGGTTGAATCAAAAAGAAAATTGACTTCGAACAAAAGTAGGGATAAAATTCAACTGAACATTTTTCTTACTTTTCTTGATCTGTTCAGATGTGTCGAAATAGGTTATATATATATATATATAGTATTCTGTCAGGAGATTTTATGCTAATTAGTTTTTACTGGATTTTATCAATAAATACTGTTTCGTGTCATTCCCTCTTTATCCAGCTTACCCTGAAGATCCGTTTAAGTGAAGCCTAGGTAGGTTGTTCCTGGGTCTCTAGGGTTTATTTCATTATATATATATATATATATATATATATATATATAGGGTGCGATGGATAAATTGTCTAAATTATGCAAAAATGAAAATAACATTGACATCTCATTTTAACAGATCCATATAACAAAATTACACAAAAATATCTTGAAATACTAAAGGGTAAAATTTTCAATAAAATCGCCATTGGCTTCAACCACGGACTCTCCTACATTACTTCTGGGTGGTCATCTTGTTTAAGAAGGAATATGCTGCCATAGACCTTAACATCAGTTCATCTTTGATGTTACATGGAGTTTTGTTGGTTTCTCGCTGAACTGTGCCCTACACATACTAATCAAGGGCGGTGCATTTTAGTGTGTTTAGGGGGAGGGCAGATGTAAGGGTTTATGTCGATTTAGAAATTTTCTGAGACCCATAAGTGGGTTCTCCTTCTGGCATAGTTCAGAGCCCTGTTGCCAGACATAGCGTCTTCCAGTAGCCACCCTCTTGACCCAGGACAACACTACCTCCTCAAGTCTTAGACCCTGTGGGAAGATGAATGGTGACATAACGTCACTATCACTAGTGATCACTCCAAACACCATAATGTTGACTGGATATACCATCCTACTCTTTCCGAATCCTCTGCACTATCCTCAGATTGACACTACAAAAATCTGAAATGTTCATATTGGATTTCCGGCGCAAATGCTAAGCAGTACAGCATGCTATTTTCAAATTTCAAGTGGAGTGAATTGCGTCATGGTGCTTTTTTTTCACAGACGGTAACCAACTGGCCTACAAAACCAAATGACAGAAACGCGCATGCGTGAAATTAAATAAAGAAAAACGCCGACATTTGATGCTTTCTTAATTATAGTCTCTATAGCATGCACAACTTAGGGACGTTTGAATCATTACCATCATTTAAGAAAGTAAGAAGAAGAAGAAAAAGGAGAAGAAGAAAAAGAAGATGAAGAATGAGACAAAGAGGATGAAGAGAAGAAAGATTAGGAGAAGAATGATGTCGAAGAAAGGCAAAATAAGACAAAAAGAAAATAGGGTAAAGTAAGACGAAGAAGGGGAAAGAAGAAGAGGATAGAAATGAAAGAAGTTAGGAAGGAATAGGAGGAGAAGAAGAAGAAGAAGAAGAAGAAGAAGAAGAAGAAGAAGAAGAAGAAGAAGAAGAAGTGGAAAAGTAAGAAGAAGAAAGGAAGAAAGGAAGGGAAGTATGTAGGAAGCAATAGGAGTGGGTGAAAAAAGAAGAGTAAGAAGAAAAGAAAGAAGGCAAGTAGGTAGAAAGGCATAGGAGTGGGTAAACGAAGAAGAAAAAGAAAAAGAAGAAGGAAGGAAGGAAGGAAGGCAGGCAGGCAGGAAGGAAGGAAGGGAGGAAGGAAGGAAGATGAGTAGGTAGGAAGGAATAGGAATTGATGAAAGAAGAGGAAGAGTAAGAAGAAGAAAAGAAAGAAGGCAAGTAAGTAGAAAGGAATAGGAGTGGGTAAACGAAAAAGAAAAAGAAGAAGAAGTAAGGAAGGCAGGCAGACAGGAAGGAAGGCAGGCAGACAGGAAGGGAGGAAGGAAGGAAGGAAGGAAGGAAGATGAGTAGGTAGGAAGGAATAGGAATTGATGAAAGAAGTGGAAGAGTAAGAGGAGAAAAGAAGTAAAGAAGGAAGTAAAGAAGGCAAGTAGGTTGGAAGAAATAGGAGTGGGTGAAAGAAGAAGAAAAAGAAGAAGAGGAGGAGGAGGAAGAAGAAGAAGAAGAAGAAGAAGAAGAAGAAGAAGAATGACGAGGAGGAGAATAATTGAAAAAGAAAAAAGAAAAAAATTAAGAACAAGAAAGAAGAGGATTTGGAGAAGTAGAAAAATACAAGAAAGGAGGAAGTATAGGAAGAAAGTGACGAAAACTGGGGATAGTATGAAAAGAAGGGGGAGCGGAGGAGATATGTAGAATAGAAAAAAAGGTGACGAAATCTAAAAGAAAGAAGAAAATTAGGAGCCAGTGATGCAGGAAAACGAACAGACCGACAAGGAATAGAAAAATGGACGGAATTTGATTAAAAAAATGAGCAAGAAGAAGGAGAAAAAAAAAAAATTTACAATTTCAGCGCTGATAAACCGTGGGTAAACTTTACTTGAACACTCTATGTTCATTGTTTATCAAAGAATCTATTGCGTTGGAACTTTTCGATTCGAATATATATATATATATTTTTTTTTTCTATTTTTGACAATTTTCGTTTCTAATTCATTTTTGCATTCCTTTTATTTAATTAATTTCTTTTATTTACGTTTTTGAAATCTTGCCTGTGTTTATTGTTTGCTATGTCGTTGGCATCACACATCCTCATTTTTTTACTTTCTTGTCTGTATTTTTTCAAAATTATTGCTGTCTCTAATCAGCGATAATTTCTCTGAAGGAAATGTTTTTTTTTTTCTTGTTTTTTTTTCTACTTGTTGATTTCTCTTTTTCTTTAAAAAAAAAGAGTGTTTGTTTTGACTGTTAATTTGAGAAAATTAAAACTAATCAAAAAGGTCTTGGTGGCAAATCACTTTTCGGAAGCTGAGGGCGTCTGTCAAAATAGTTTGCCAATAAATTTAACTAAAAGCAATCATTATCGCTATGGTAGTCTCTTTATTATCTATCTTATCACGTTCATCTATCTATCTATCTATCTATCTATCTATCTATCTATCTAACAGAGTGTCTTTCCGTCTTTGTACGTAGCTATCTATCTATCTATCTATCTATCTATCTATCTATCTATCTAACAGAGTGTCTTTCCGTCTCTGTACATAACTATCTATCTATCTATCTATCTATCTATCTATCTATCTATCTATCTATCTATCTATCTATCTCAGTATATTCATAACAATCTATGTGTCTAACGCAGCATATTTACATCTATCCATCTATCAGTGCGTATGCATATCACACACACACGCATGCGAACACACACACACATACGCACACACACATACCTAAATGTTTTTTTATGGTACAAAATTTCACGATACCTAGGAAAAAGTAAAATTTATATGCCATTTTTAATAAAGCTAAAAAAGGACAACTGTTTTCGTCCCAGCCTTATCAAGTTAATTTTCTGGGATATAAATATATATATATATATATAACCGAGTAAATTAAATTAATATAACAAATGGAAGGGAATATATATATATATATATATATATATATATATATAGGTCATCCCATAAGTTCTGTCAACTTTAACTTTTTTGTTAAAATGTACGAAATTTAAAGAGTATTTTATAATACTAATAGAGCTGAACATTATTTTTTTATGTTTAGATGCATTTAAACTGATCAAATTTTATTTCAGAGAACAATAAAATTAAATTTTGTTTGAATAAAACCTTTCTAACATGGAAGTACCCAAGAATCATTTGAGGCACATAATGCTTTATGAGTTCAAGAAGGGAAACTCAGCAGCCGAAGCGGATAGAAACATTCAGTTTATGGAGAGGAATGTGTGAATGAAAGAACTTGCAGAAGATGGTTTGCAAAATTCAGAGGTGGAGATTTCACCCTTGAAGATGAAGTTCGAACCGAATGTCCAGTTGAGTTTGATGAAAAGCTTCTTGAAGCAGCCCTTGAAGAAAATCCTGCTTTATCAGTTGAGGAATTGGCAGTGGTTATCAGTTCAAACCATACAACTGTTCATCGTCATCTTCAACAACTTGGAAAAGTTCCTAAACTTGGAAAATGCGTGCCTCATGAATTGTCTGAAAACAACCTCAAATCTCGAGTTGACATCTGCTCTTCTCTCCATTCTCGCCAACTCGTTTCACCTTTTTTTGCATAGACTTTTGACTAGCGACGAAAAATGGAACTTTTATCGAAATGTTAAGCGTCGTAGACAGTGGCTTGGTAAAGGGGAAGGACCCCAGCCACAGCCGAGAAGGGAACTTCATGGGCAAAAGGTTCTTCTTTCAATCTGGTGGGATTGCCAAGGAATAATCCACTTTGAATTCTTAACACCTCATGCAACAATTAATGCTCAAATATACTGTCAGCAATTAGAGCGTTTGGACATACATTTATTTAAGAGGTGCTCACATATATGGAGCCATATATATATATATATATATATATATATATATATATATATATATATATATATATATAACTATATATCTATAACCCACAGATATCTACCAAAAACATACAGACACCCAACAATATCTTCATTTCAAGAGTCATCACCCCAAAAGCTCTATGAAATCCATCCCCTATTCTCTAGCACGTAGGGTTTGGACCATATTAACCGACAAATACTTCAGAAAAAAAAAAACCTAGAAGAACTATATAGAACTCTTAAAATACGAGCTACCCCACAACAGTAATAAAGAAAAGTTTTGAATTAGCAGAAAAAACACTTTTGGACCAACTACGAAAAAAAAAACCGTAACGTCGAATAAACACTAGCATATGTGTCAAAATACAATAAGGACAATCCAGAAATACTTACGGAAATTACAAGAAATCTAGACCTACTTAACAAGAATGACAAAATGTAAAATATACTAAAAACAACCAAAATAATTCAAAGCAAACGCCAATCTAAAACCTGAAACATATAAGTTCAACTCCAAAAATGTGATCTATGAACTGAAATTCACAAGATGCAAGAAGTCATATATAGGCATCAGCCAAGCACTTAACAGAGTTGCCCTTCACAAAATCAATATCAAATTACCCGACAGCAGAAAACTGTGTATTGCAACACATCTATAAATGCAATCAAGGCAAATTTAAAATCATGCCAATATACGAAACAGGCAACTACTGTTTCTTACAAATTCAGGAGAAAAACTTCATAGATAAATTTAATGCACCACTAAACAGAACATAACCGCACACACATATGTACAAACCGCATGCACACATGATGGCCTGATACACTGGTCGGACCGAACACATACAGACACGTACGAACACGCAAACAGGTACCATGGAGAACAAAAATATATATATGCATACACTGGCAAAAACAGATTGACTACTCACGAACACACATGTGATCCCTACGCAACAAAGTAAAAATCCGTATATATATGTATGTATGTGTATGTGCGTATATATATATATATATATATATATATATATATATATATATATATATATATATATATATATATATATATATATATAAAAACAATAAAAAATATTAACAAATTAAAATCTTCAGACACACTGGGTTGTAAATTAATATTCTTTCGTTTTTTTATTATTATTTCATTTAGATTCCTCGACTAGTTTCGGCCAAAATAGCCACCATCGGGAGAAGAAATATTTCTGCTTGCTGGTAGCAGTAAACTACAGAAATGAACGTCTTAATGGAGAAAATGAACTTTTGTCTGTAGTTTTTTTTTTTTTTTTTTTTTTATCTTTTTAACATGAATCTTTTAACATTCCTTGTGTTGGTCAAACAGTCTTTTTTAAGTTGTTATTTGAGATAAGAGCTGGATGGATCTATGCTTCTCTGAATTCCCGTGGTCAGTTTGACAGTTTTATTGGTCCTGAAGGGGGGATGTGTATCTGTTAAGTGTTTGTGTGTGTGTTATTTGGTTCTTAGGGAGTGAGTGAGTATGATATGTGTAAGCGTGTGTATTGCTGTAGGTGTGTGTTATCATTTCGCTCATTAGGGAGTGAGTGGGTATGGTGTGTGTAAGTGTGCATATTGGTGTGGGTGTGTGTGTGTGTGTGTATATATATATATATATATATATATATATATATATATATATATATGCATCTATAGGTGTGTGCATATATATATATATATATATATATATATATATATATATATATATGTATGCATCTATACATGTGTGTATGCTGATGCATGTGCAACCTAGCAGTGAAACGTACGCTCACACGCACACACGACACACAAAATGAAAATAGATTTGACAGTCTCAAGATTTATGTGTGGATAGGGGGTATCTATCACCAAAACATCTGTCATCGCCACAACTAACACCAATCCTAATGATTTTATTAATATAATGCTCCCTACAGATACAGAAAATGAACAATGGAATATTAAAAGAACATGAGGAAATTTCATTCCTTTAAAAATTGACTCTTCTAATTTACCTGAAGAAGGTCACGAAACCGGAAACCCATGTAGCAAAAATATGAAGAAAAATATAATATATACACTAAAACAAATCCACATTATAATCAAAAACGTTTGCGGTTTCTCTCTTTTTTTAAAATATTTTTATCTCGTTGGAACAATTATAACCTTTTCCCAGCGTTTGGATTCGAGAAGAAAACAGCATTTACCCACCAGGATTTTGAATCCGTCCTCCAGGAATAGCCAACTGACTAACAGTTCTGGTTCTGCTATTGCTGAACATTTAATAAATAGAAGGAAATGTGTGGAAAATTTTAGTGGTGACTGATTTATAATTTTATCTAGGTCCCACTCCTCATTTCACCTCAAGGTTCTAGAGTCCTTGTATATCAGATCCCGTGAGATCCCTAAACAGAGGGAATGCATGATGGGTCTGAATATTATTGGACTCTAGTTTCTTGGAATTCATAATTTTTTTTCCCATTCGATTACATTCGTTAATTAAAAATTAATTTACACGCTTTTTAAATTCCCAGAATAAATAAACTTGATAAGTCCCGGGACGAAACCGGTTGTTTTTATTAAATTCTGTACCACGAAAAACACACACACACACATACATATATATATATATATATATATATATATATATATATATATATGTGTGTGTGTGTGTGTGTTTGTCGTGGGTGTGTGTGTTGTGTTTTGTGAACACAAAAATCCTTGAACATGGATAAAGAAGTGGCTGAAAGCGATTGGCACAATGAAAATTATGGAAAATTTCTGGACTCCCTTACACCTACAAAACGACGAAACATAAGGATACTATAAAAAATAAAGGAAACATTAATTAAACCATCCTTGCCAGCCGTTATTTAATGAAAGAATTGTTCCTACCCAAATATATATATATATGTGTGTGTGTGTGTGTGTGATGAATGTTTGACTAAATATCTTAGAAGTATTATTTCTATTTACTTTAGTTTTAATCCTTTCCAGTTCCTAAATTAATTTCGTGGTGGATTTAGAAAATTGATTAAGAAAAAATAAAAAATTATCTTTCAAATAATTTTTATTTTCCCAAGTACTTTCAATCTCATCTGAGACTATCTATCTATCTATCTATCTATCTATCTATCTATCTATCTATATACACGAAGAGCTACCCCCATTAAAATTCGCTAATCGTGGAACAGATCTGTATATAGGTAAATATTCATTGATATATTTACAGCTTCTAAAGATAGATAGAGAGAGTGAGAGACACAGAGAGGGTGAGATAGATAGATATGGGGATGATAAAAACATATACTTGCATGTACATATATATTTTTTCGTGGCTGTTATAAAAACAATGTTCAGTGTTATACAACGCAGTCAATTATGTGCGATGCGTGATACACGCATAGGCGATCATGTATCTTTCGATACATGACTGACGAGGCAGATTTTTTCCCCTCATTAGGTTGCCACTTCTTTCTACGGTAGACCAGTTGTCACCCAAGGCTACAGAACACGGTCTGTCCTGCTATTTACCCATAGCTGGGCGAGGTGAGAAGAAGTCATACCCTTCCCAAGGGTATTAGCACGTAAGTGAATGTAATGGATTTGACTGAAATTCGAACTCGGCTCTCCTGTTCCTCAATTCGAGCCACTATCCAGTACTCCACCGTAACAGACCTATATACAGAGAGAGAGAGAGAGAGAGAGAGAGAGAGAGAGAGAGATAGCAGACAGACAGCCAGAATGGAAAGAGAGATAGAGATATAGAGACAGAGAAAGAGACAGACAGAAAGTGTCTATTTTCAAAATAAATTCATTTTTTATGTTTGACAGAGGAACACGGGAAAAATATTTCTCCAATTATCTTTTCATTTTTTTTTTTTCTCCTTATATTTTGTTTTAACTGATAGTTAAAATATATAGATATACAGATACATTTATCGACAGTTTTTTTTTTTCTCAGGGAACTTTCAGAAACTTTGATCATCTCCCGGGAGTAAAGTTGTTTTCAATATTGGAAAATGTCTAATTTCTCTGGTGTTTTATTTTGAGAGTTTCAGTGTTATTTTTTAAACTGATTTTTTTTTTTGCTGTCATATCCCATATTTTGACTTCATATTCGGAATTTTTATGATCAGAGACCCTGAGAGTTTGAAGAGATTGATAATTCTACTGGTTTTTTTTGTTGTTGTTTTTACGTTTTAAATATTTAAAATACAATATTTTGCTTTTTTTTGCATAAAAGGCAGAAACGTGACTTTAAGTGAATTCTTTATAATTTTTTTCCCATTTTCAGCGTAAAACAATTCTTATTAAACCGGAAATTGTTGATAATATGTAAATAGAGTAAGTAATAAAAGTAAACCTTTATATAATGACACGAACAATTATTTACAATAATGTATGCAAATCCTATGGAGAAATATTATTTACTGTTCACAGTTTTATGTCAGAATCCATCTTGCACATTTATAAATCAAGCATTCGACCGTGTATTGGATACTCCTACAATATATGGTTTAGGAGGCACGGTGGAGTAAGGGATTGCTGCTTGGATTGAGGAATCGGAGAGCCGAGTTCGAATTCCAGTCGTATCCATTACATTGACTTACGTGCTAATACCCTTGGGAAAGGTACGAATACTTTTCTTCTCCCCCAGTTATTTTATGGCTAAAATAGCAGGACAGACCGGTTTCTATAGCTTTGGATGGCAACTGATCTACCGCAGAAAGAAATGGCAAGTGACTGCGGGAAAAAAAATCTGCCTTGTCAGTCACGTATCGAAAGATACATGATCAACTAAGCGGGTATCTCGCATGGTACATAACAGATTGATGTAAATGAACATACATTTGTATGAGGTCATCCCATAAGTTCTGTCCGAATTTTGAATAAAGAAAACAAGTGACCAAATGTTACATTTAATTACAGATTCAATCAAAAATGTATTTTCCCTTATTATCTGACTTCCTTCCATCTATTAACAAGCTTACTAATTCTATTACTGTAAAATTCTTTTGGCTTTGATTCGAAGAACTCACAAATGTCAGTTGTAAACTCTTCTTGTGTTACAAAAGCTGTTTCTTCCAAATGATTCTGTAAGCTACGATACAAATGGTAGTCTGAAGGAGCAAGATCGGGAGAATAAGGTGGATGAGGAATTTTCTCCAAACCAAGTTCTTCGATCTTTTGTGACGTGATTCTTGCTGTGTGGGGTCGTGCATTCTCCTGATGAAACATCACCCCTTTTCGATTCACTAGAGCAGGTCTTTTTTTACTCAAAGCTTGGTTTAAATGCTCTAATTGTTGACTGTATATTTGAGCATTAATTGTTGCATTAGGCGGTAAGAATTCAAAGTGGATTATTCCTTGGCGATCCCACCAGATTGAAGGAAGAAATTTTGCCCATGAAGTTTCCTTCTCGGCTGTGGCTGGGGTCCTTCCCCTTTACCAAGCCACTGTCTATGACGCTTAACATTTCGATAAAAGATCCATTTTTAGTCGCCAGTCACAAGTCTATCCAAAAAAGGTGAAACAAGTTGGCGAGAATGGAGAGAAGAGCAGATGTCAACTCGGGATTTGAAGTTGTTTTCAGACAATTCATGAGGCACCCATTTTCCAAGTTTAGGAACTTTTCCAAGTTGTTGAAGATGACGATGAACAGTTGTATTGTTTGAACTGATAACCACTGCCAATTCCTCAACTGATAAAGCAGGATTTTCTTCAAGAAGCTTTAATCAAACTCAACTGGACGCCCGGTTCTATCTTCATCTTCAAGGGTGAAATCTCCACCTCTGAATTTTGCAAACCATCTTCTGCAAGTTCTTTCATATACACATTCCTCTCCATAAACTGAGCGGATGTTTCTAGCCGCTTCGGCTGCTGAGTTTCCCTTCTTGAACTCATAAAGCATTATGTGCCTCAAATGATTCTTGGGTACTTCCATGTTAGCAGGGTTTTAATCAAACAAATTTTAGTTTTATTGTTCTTTGAAATAAAATTTGATCAGCTTAAATGCATCTAAACATAAAAATAATGTTCAGCTCCATTAGACATTATAAAATACTTTTTAAAATTCGTTCATTTTAAGAAAATGTTAAAATTCGGACAGAACTTATGGGATGACCTGATATATATATATATAATAGAAATGTATGATATATACATTTGTATATATAATAGAAAATTTCTATATAATAGAAAGCTATCTACAATAATAAACCATTTAAAACACTATATAATAGAAACGCATATATAATGATAATATATATAAAACACAGTGTCATAGAAAGCTATATATAATAAACCATATAGAAACATTATAAAATAGAAAGCTATATATAATAATAATCCCTATGATTACACTCTATAATAGAAAGCTATATACAATAATAAACCATAATGGAACACTATAATGTGATGTAATGGATAGAGGCTCAGATTGAGGAATCGGAGAGCCGAGTTCGAATTCCAGTCGAATCCATTACATTCACTTACGTGCTGATACCCTTGGGAAATGTATGGATCGTCTTCTTTTCCCTCCAGCAACTGGTCTACCGCAGAAAGAAATGGCTACCTACTGTGGGTCTACTCGTCAGTTATCTATCGAAAGATACATGATCGACTAAGCGCGTATCATGCATAGCATATAACTGAATTCTTGTGCACATTTACAAATCTATTTACTGTTGCCATATCTGGTCTCGTGCTCCTGCTATACATCTCGAGATTCTTGACAAAATCAAGTGTAATCGATCTTTGATTTAATCGATCCTGACCAGTCTTCATTCACTTTTTCACTGTCTCTTTGGGTCTAGTCATCTATTTCTAACCAACGTTTTATCCACTGAGACATGTGCTTCAGGAGGTGTCAATTATTTTTATCTTCTCTCTAATAAAGATCTCGTATTGTGGGTGTTCTCCTTCAAGTTGTTCGACCAGAGACTAGGAGCAACTTTCGCAGAAATTATCCATTGGCAAGCGAAGAAATGGTAGGGCTTCACGTTCCCTCGGCCGATGCTAAGAGAAGAATTACTGGCGGGCAAAATCTTAACAATGTGCATGAGACACAGTGTTGGTAGAAGTTACAGAAAAGAAAATAGCAAGAACTCTCTGACAAAAGAGTAAAAGAAAGATAAACAATGAACCAAACAGTCCATTTAAATATTTAGGAACGGTTTAAACAAAAAATGTGATATCGAAATCCGATGACGCATTGGAATAACGAAAATGCTTTCCAAAAGCTAAGCAAAGTATTAAGAAAAATTGCATTTTGTTAGAAACAAAGAAAAGAGTGATGAACTGCCATGTAGTATCAGTCTACCTATTTCGCAATGAATGACAGACATAGATAAAGGTAGGTCCTGGCTTGGCATCTCGACTCCAGTCACTTTTTCATAGACGTGATGTGGCTTCCCTCTGTCTTTTCTACAAATATTTTATGGCAACTGCTCTGGCGAGCTTCTTTCCCTGGTGGCCCGACTGCATGGATTTAAGCGTGCTACTACATTTGCATCTAGATGCCACCAGTTTAGTATTGAAATAACCAAATGCAACAGCTGCATTTACAGCAAGAGTTTCTTTTCTTGCACTTCCCACCTGTGGAACTCCCTTCCGCTTCCTTGATAACTACAATCTTCAAAAATTTTAAATGCAACGCCAATCTCTCTCTTCTTGAATCCCGTTCATCTTTTGTCCTTTCCTCAATCCTCCTTATGCTAAGACTTTTCTCTCACTTTCAATCCGCGTAACTCCCTGCGTACTAGTGGTTTTCCCGCCTTGCATGGCCTGAAATAAAAAAAAAGTATGCGTATTTGAGAAAGAGACTATATTTTGATAATGAAGAGAAAGATGCTTCAAACCAAGAACAGTTATTGATTTTTTCCAGTATTGCTAAGTATTGATCTTTCTAACATTTTGTTTGAAGTAGTGTCGAACGTCAAAATCTTGATAAGATAATTATTTCTCCCTTCAAGTTCCATATAATATCAATTATATTTGTTGACGCTGTTGAAAATCTTCAAGTAAAAAATGTTATTTCTGTTATTGCGTACAGTTCTATGTTTGTAATTTTTTTCGTATCAGTCAACACAGTTGAAAGCAAATACCTCAACAGTAACAGCTAAAATGGATATCACATGCAACTCGAAAAGAAAATAAGGATATAATCAGAATGTTAAATGTTCCACACAACTTCATTCGTATAAAAGCTTAGGAAGGAAACTCCCATTAATACTGGAGAAGGCGGTAACAGTTACGATATATATATATATATATATATATATATATATATATATATATATATATATATACTGCGTTCCAAATTATTATCGAGATAAATTTTTTCTAATATTTCAAAAACCGTCCAATCAATTCACACAAAGTTTTCACACAATGTTGGCAACACTGAGCTGCGCAATCACTGAAATCTTCGTACTGATCTGCGCAATGTAAACAAACTGGCGCTATATTTGTTATCAGCACGGTGATTTGAGCGCGCCAAATTATTAGAAAAGTATAAGAATTTAGTGAAAATATGTGAATTTGTTTACAAAGAGCAGGTCGCCTGGACCTGATGTAAAGCGACTCCAACATCTTAAGATGGAATAATGAATGCGAACTGGCCAAAACGAAAAACCAGTTCGCACTGAAATCCATCGCACAAGTGGGATTCTTTATAAAGTGATCCGCAATCGAAGACCCATACGTGTTACGAATGGTATCGCCCAAAGAAAAATTTTTAGGGCAAGAGCCACTGATACGTGCATCATTTTCAAGGATAGGGTTAACCGTTATATTCCATTTCTATCTGCAACAATATTCAAAGCAAGGGCGAATGGTAGATTTATAAATATGTAAGATTGATTCTGGCGCCAAAAATTGTCTAGCACGACACATTTAACCAACTTTTTTTATTGGATTCTTAAGGTATGTTTCTGTTGAGATGTTGTGAGTTTCCCGCGTGTCGGTGTATGAATCAAGACAAACACAGTTGTAGAGGAAAATACTGGTATATTTGTAAAAGCAATTAACAATAGAGTGATTAGTAGAACGAAGGTTGGTTAGTACGAAACAATATCCAAAGTCTATAGTCCAACGGTATGTACCGGGTAAGCTTATCTGGACTGCTCACGCTGACTCTCTCTCTCTCTGACGCTCTGTCACTCTTTCTCCAGAGCTGACTTATATAAGAGGGACCAGTCCATTACTAGTTAGAAGGTGGGTGCGCCCCAACAGTTTCATTTTATATATTTTTTTATTACATTATTTCTTCTCTGCAATATTTGACTTCATTATAACGTAATTTTTCCGGAATTTGTATACAGTGCGCCTACAATTATTGATAGGATTTCAAGTGCGCCGGGATCTCAAAAAGTTTAAGAACCATTGAATTAATCTTTGAACCGTTGTATCTTAGAAATGATTAAAGATATCTAACTGGAATTCTCTGTGGTGTTTATAACAATATTGGATTCTACTTTGAACAATAACAATGTATTTAGCTCCAAGTTGAAATGATGACCCCTCTTGCTTTTGTGAACTCCTGATCCAGTTTTCTTCTCTACAGTTTTCACTCTTTTAAAAAGTTATTCACCATTCTCTTGATGGTTCTTGAATGAAATTTGAAGATGGAAACCAGTGTATTAATTTTCGTACCCTTACTGAAAACCTGAATGGTATTTTTTTCTCTCACCATTGCACATTTAGGAAGACAGTGGGGCTGACACAAAATGATTTTCATCTGTTCTCTTTCTAGCTGAATAACCCAAAGAGTTATTTAGTAATTCTTACGGCAAATGGTGCCAAGGTGGTTAAATGTCATATGTAAAAGCCTGGAAAAAAGGAACTCACTTAGTTTAGTGGTTTTTTGGTAATTAAACATTTTTTGGCATCGACAATTATCCCATGATTTGGACAATTTTTCTGTTACACCGGTAGGTACAGGCTGTCTCCACCGATAGCTGTTTATCAAACAACTTCTCCACAGTTGGCAAATACAGCGTAGAATTAAAAAAAAGTGAGTGTTTTATAAAATAATTTATGCACACACCAAAACTTATGTACATACAAAATTCTATGGAAGCATATATGGTGCGATGGATAAATTGTCATCCAATTTATGCAAAAATAAAAATAACAACGGCTTCTTATTTTGATAGATATATTTAGCAAAATAACACAAAAATATCTTGAAATACTAAAGAGTAAATTCATTCAATAAAATCGCCATTGGCTTCTACCAAGATCGCTAGACGACTTTGGGATCTCCTGCAACACTTCTGGACGGTCTCTTTCTTTAAGTTGGTGAATGCTACCATAATCCTTGCCTTCACTTTATCTATGGTGTTCCAAGGAGTTTGGTTGGTCTCTCGCTCAACTGCCCCTCACACATAATCAAAGGGTTGCAGTTTGGGGTGTCAGTCGGCTATATGTAAGGGGTAATGTGGCTGCGGAAATTTTCTGACAGCCATGACTGGGTTCTCCTGTTAGTGTGGCATTAGGCGGAGTTCTGTTGCCAGACATAGGGTCTTCCAAAAACACTCACTTGACCCAGGACAGCATTACCTCCTCAAGGTACTTGATGTAGGCCTCCGTGTGGAGGTCTTGTGGGAAGATGAATGGAGGCATAACATAGCCATCAATAGTGATCACTCCAAACATCTTCGTAATCACCATCAGACTCATTCAATTTTTCGAACCCTAACACTGATTTGAGATTGACATATTGGAACTTCCGGCGCCAATGCCAAGCGGTACAGCATGCCGTTTCCAAATTTCTGGCGGAGTGAATTGCGTCATTGGGGCTCTTTTTTTTATCACAGACGGTGCCCAACTGACCCTACTATACTGTGAAGTAGAGAAAATTAAAAATAAATAAATAAATAAATAGCACGCATGCGTGAAATTGAAAATAAAAATGTCGACAATTTATCCATCCCACATTGTAAATACACACGTACATACATAAAATAGCAAACGTAAAGTTACATAAATTTGTGCACGAGCATCAATATTCACATAAATTCACGCATACCTAAAGGCTCATACAAAATCATACTTGGTTAAAAGCACACATACATACGCACCAACATACCCACGCACACCTACGCCCGAACAGGCTGAGACGCATGCACAGTGTTTATCCGATAGTACGTGCACATAAGCACATATACACTGGGGTCCGTTGAAGGATTTTAAACAATAAAAGAATGCGATTTTCTTTTGGTGTCAGTTTTTGTTTTGTGTTCCAATGATAAATCACACTGAAATATGCCCGGGCCTGCTGGTCGAAACCTCATTAGTCAGGGCTTTCAACCAAATCCCTCTTCCGAAACTGTCTCTGGACAATGGAAACCCTAATATCTTAATGTCATGTTACTAACCTAACCTAAATTCGTCAAACTGCAAATGCAACAAAATCGTAATTGAGGTCATTACACGCCAGCGATTCGAGACTTAACCCGTACGTTTGCTTGTTTCGACTCGAAATATAAAGAACTTTTTTTTTGTTTTTTTTTTCTTTTGTTTAATTTTACGAAATAGGTCAGTTTTAGGGGTTAATATGGAAATTTTTGGATATGTGCCCCGAATAAAAAGGAGATGAATCAAAATCTATTCCTGCAGAAAGATAATATGCTGGTATAGACAATATTTTTCGATTATTTTTATTTTCATTCTCTTATTTAGGAAAAATGTATGCATTTTTTTAAATAAGGTAAAATATGTTAACTATCTGACCATTTTTTGTCAAGAGTTATAACAGAGTTTCATTTTTAACTGTTAGTACAGCTTGGAAAAAGGGGAAAAGAAAAATATTTATGGAAAACTAGCAGCATGACACGGCGTTGCCCGTGCTTGATTCAAAAATCCTACGATTCATACAGCAATCGCTATCACTTGACTTAAAATATTTTTGCCTTTTCTTGCCTTTAAAGGGGTGCCCTTTGCCATGCTGATGTTGCTACATGCCTTACTTCTTGCCTATCTCACACTGCCAATTTTTTCTAAGCTCTATACTAAACATTAAATCTGTTACGAAAAAAGAACTTAACAAAATGAACACAAAACTATCAGCTTTAAAAAAGGACTCGTAACTGGAAAAACCGAATCAAAAAAGAATGTTAACAACAAATACTTTTTCACACCCAACCCAGTTCTGCGGAATCAGAATCAACGTTGAGTTTAAGCAAGCGAATGAGCCAATTGGAGTAAAGTGTTATGCAGATTTAAATTTGTCCCACTTGTAACGAATGATGCTAACGATTTTTTTTTGCATGCTAGCATGCTAGTTAACATTCGTGTCAGTCAGCTGTTGGCTCTCACGCTGGCCAATAGAATCTTCCTGCCTATTCATGGCAGCCAACTATTGGCTCTCACTCTGGCCAGTACAAAATGGCCGCAAACTACATGAAAACTGCCATAGAAGCATAAAAATCGATTATTTCCACTATCGATGGGAGTTGGGAAATGCAAAGTAGGTCTTGGCCTTTCCGCTAACCTGGAGCATGTGCATGCAAATTTTGGTGCAAATCCGTCGAAAATTGCGGTCGTGCATTCGTTACACACACAAACACCACACACACATCCTGCCTTTTATAGATTGAGATGGGTAATTTACAAGATTTCTCTGTCGCGCATTCTAACATATTTCGACGATATTAGAAAAAATGGCTGCCAGAAAGGTAATTATATTTTTTAAGGGAATTCACACGATCAAATATCGTATGTTTTCGCAATAAAATAAGTAATAAGCAACCGACACTGATAAAAATTTACAGGATATACCTATATCTGTAACAATGTCTCTAAATACTCTATGGTTAGCGCTGGTTTTTAGTCAAACTACGGTCGTCGCTTCGAAATCACCTCTTGGGCTGTCTTCAGTCTAATACCTCAAAGTCACATCATCTTAGTTTTCACTGAAAATCAAAATCCATCTTCTCTCCGGGCGGAATGTTTGCTTGCCATAATAAATGGCACAAGGATTGGAGTCAGTATCAGCTAAGTATTATTTTCTCCATCAGGGAAATGTTGCTGACTACTCGTCAGTGTCAAAGTCAGTAAAATCGCTTTTTTTTTTTGAGGTTATTCGCTAGCTACCAAGTCAAAAACCTCACTAAAAAGATGGAGGAATTAAATTTTCTTTTCTAGAAATCTCGTTTTCTTGCTAGTTCATGATAAGTCAATAATACCAATGAAATGACTTCGCCACATTATGTTTCTTTGTCGACTTTATTTTTCTTGCGAGACCTGTGACCATCCAAGCGTCGTTGGAAATATATTATGCGATATATTTCCAATAACCTGTACGGCTAATATTAGACAATTTTTTTATCCTTAGCCTTAAATTACTCTACTTAATTCGACAGCAAAATCTTACAACAATTACAGGATAAACCGTGTGACATTCTATCTATATAATTACATTCTATCTATATAATTACATTCTAGCTATATAATACATTCTATCTATATAATTACATTCTATCTATATAATACATTCTATGAAGAAAAATATACAGAAAAAACAAACAAAAATCTTAATATGTAATGATGCTGTATTAATGTTATATAAAGTCAACGTCGGACGTTTCGGTCTATTTTAGACCATCATCAGGACTTATTTATAAAACATAACTAACATTAGAACATATAAAATTGAAAAAGACGATGGACATAAGAGCACAACTAATCCAAACAGATAATTGAAATTTTGATTTACTTTGTAACATGGAAAACTTCAAGCTTGTATGGAAATATAAGAACTTATTGATCTCTGTGTATTCCTATAACAACGGAAGGGATTTCTTGACGAACTGTTTATATGAGAAAATAGTTCAATCGAGTTTGTTTAATATCTTAATATTTTGAAATCATCTTCGAATACGTTTTCACAACATCGCCCACGTGACGACGACGTGATCATATTTTAAACGGAACGCTGATCTTATATAAAAATTTCAGTTATCTGTTTGGATTAGTTGTGCTCTTATGTCCATCGTCTTTTTCATGTTGAATTTTATATGTTCTAATGTTAGTTATGTTTTATAAATAAGTCCTGATGATGGTCTAAAATAGACCGAAACGTCCGACGTTGACTTTATATTAACATTAATACAGCATAATTGCATATTAAGATTTTTGTTTGTTTTTTTTCTGTATATTTTTCTTCATACTGTCGGATCTATATCCATATATTTGCTTAAATACATTCTATCTATATAATTACATTCTATCTATATAATTACAGGATAAACCGTGTGACATGGTATCTTTATTCAGGAATAGGTTTTGGTATGAGCATTGACGCATTGGAGTTTCCTTAATCAAGACAGTAAGAACAAACATACTAACATTAATGTACAATTAACAACATATCTTATTTCCCCGAGTAAAACTAAATGATAAGAATACAAGAGATAAACAAAGATGCGTATATAGATGTTAACCATGTTTGCCGTAGTCTTTGAATATAGAATCCAGTGAAGTTCGTAATGTGTTCAATATCAGGGGTTGGCAGTGAAGATTCGGAAAAAGTAGCAGCTATTAAGTAATTCTTTAAGTCTTCAATATCAGATGTTGGTAGTGAAGATATTTTGGGAGAAAAAACAAAATGGCTGCCTTTATACACGTCGGATTGAATATTTTGAGCTTTCTGATTGGTTAACCTTTCTCTTGGTGGACTATAAAATGAGTCAGCTCATTTTGGTTGGCTCAGTAGTACAAACATGTATCCAAAAAACTGTAACAATACGGATATCCTTTTAGTACGTATGGATGGGTGAACTTACTATCAATATTGTGAAAAACATTTGAGAAGAATTTTTTTTCTTATCTCTTGACTTGATAAAACTATCAGACATGTCTGCCTGGAGTCAAATAAACTTAGGTTATTGCATGATGGGGTACTATTATGTATTGTATTCAATTCGATATTAGGTTCACTGGCGACCGAAAGGTACTCCAGAAGAGATCGAGATATGACTTATCTCTAAGGTATCTTCTGGCTAAAAAAAAAAAAATTGTGAAAATGAGAGATTGACTTTTGCACCTTTTTTTCGTATACTATTTTCGCAACACCATCTCGTGGTGATCAGCCGAAGTTCCTGGGTAAGACGATAAACTACATCCGCGTCCTTGGTAAGACGATAAACTGCATCCGCGTCCTGGATAAGACGATAAACTACATCCGCGTCCTGGGTAAGACGATAAACTACATCCGCGTCTTGGGTAAGACGATAAACTGCATCCGCCTCCTGGGTAAGACGATAAACTACATCCGCGTCCTGGGTATGACGATAAACTACATCCGCGTCTTGGGTAAGACGATAAACTACATCCACGTCATGGGTATGACGATAAACTACATCCGCGTCATGGGTAAGAAGATAAACTATATCCACGTCCTGGGTAAGACGATAAACTACGTCCAACAGCAAGGCATCTGATCAGGCGGTTTTGAGGAGCGTGAAACCATCTCTTAATTGCTGGTTTTCCCAGGTCCACTCTGACCCGGGGTGGCAGCACCTGTTAGGGCCCCAGTTATGGGCAATGGTTGACCACCAAGCTGGGGGTCAGACTACTATGAAAGTGTAAAAATAGGTTTCAATACCAGAAATACTTTGTAAAAAAATTATTATCACCAATACATTTTTGAAAAACAAATATTACTAGCAATACACTTTTTGAAAAAAAAAATTACCAGTGAAGGAAAATTCTTACTAGAAATAGGTTTTTGAACGAAAAAATATTGCCAGAAATAGATTTCTGGAAAAAAAAATATTACCAACAATGAAAATTTTGTCGGCATTAAATGACCCATTGTGGTTGATATGCCGTAAAACAAACCAAACCAATCTTTGGCAGAAAAGGGGATTAGTCCCACAAGGGCAAAAGAACATCGTCAAAAGAAAAAGAAATTTTGAAATGGAAGCAAATAAAAGAATGAAAGCTTTGAAAATACTAAAACGAATACGACGTTGGTGGTAGACTATAGTAAGTATAAACACGCACACCTAAAAGAGAAGAGAGCTCAAAGTTGAGTTTAAACCGAGAATCCCAAGCATATATGGGACGAGAGAGCTTGGACAAGCTATGACCAGCTAAGACCAGCTGAGACCAGCGGCCCGAGTGAAAACACTCGGATCCCCACGTTAAAAACTGACCTTGTTTCACCACCTAACTCAGTGGGGGAGGGGTCAAGTAAATATCCATATATGGGACGAGAGACAAAAACTGTTCAGCAGTTTTGGTATATTCCTATTGGGACGTCTCATGTGTCAAGGATCAATCCCACCCAACATATGTTAATTTTAAAGAATATGGTTTGGTGTTCTTCCCGCTTTGGTCTTGCGCTAGACCAAACTATTGCTTAGGTATAATTATTAGAGACGCTTGTGTATAGACAAGTGCGCTTAGGGAATTAGATGCTCTGTACAATCTTCTGTTGTGTTAAATGTGACATGAGGTTTGCTGGGGTCAAGAATGCCCAACAGAGCGAAATGAGAAACGTCTTACCTCTAAAGCATCCTGTAGGAAAGAGAAAAGAAGATGGGACATTTATGCTTTTTTATTATATATTGCTTCGGCAAAGCTATCTAGCGGTCTTTAGCAGGGGTTGTTTGATAAAGAGGGTGATTATATGACTGCTCTGTTTTATTAGAAATAAAATTTTATCGTTTTATTATATAATACATATTTATTTGTATAATATATATATATATATATATATATATATATATATATATATATATAAATTAATTGATTTAAAATATTTTTTCGCTACACAGTTCTAACCATGTTTTAAAAATTGGAAGCTAAAAACCACGAATTTAATTTTGCAATTAAATTAAAGACATTAGTTCCATTTCTTCCTCAAGCGAATTTTGGAGTAACTTTTAAAATTACTGGGTTTTAAAGACACAGCTAAAATCACGTTTCCTTGGTTATCTGTAACCATGGAAACTTGATTTTAGCTGTGATTGACTGGACCTGTGTCCTCCAAAACATGGTCAACAAACATGAGTTCAACACATCCCTGGGTAGCGAGGCAGTGTTTTAGGCAGTAAAACCACATAAGCCACTTGAAAGGTAGCAAGAATGAAAGCAGAAAATCATATTAAATTCTTGTAGAAGTTTGTTTTTTTGCTTGAGTGACTCATAATACGGCCTCGAGCTAGAGAGAATATCAGTTCAATACAGCGAACTTTCTTCCGACTATGCAGAAACGGTTATATTTTGTTGTGGGGGTGGAGGTATGAGACGCTGTGGAGACGCGTTTGTAATGTTGCAATCAATTGTTTTCCTGATCTCTCCTCTCCAAAGTTCTTACAGCGTTATACTAACGTCGGGAAAAAAAAATCGCTCTAATCAATTTTTTTTTTATCAGGTGCCTACGGGAAATTTTTGCCAAGGCTACAGGCTCGGATACCTCACATTAAATTCGGCATTCTGCCACACCTGACCGCGTGGGGCGCTTGGTAGATATTCTGCAGTTGGAGATTCATTGTGGAATTTCACTTGACTCACTTCTAGCAGCTGACTACTTCTTCTATGCACCGCTGGCGAATCTTATATATGTTGTTCTTGTCCTAAGTATTATCGTTCATTGCCAACTTTCGTTTGATTATTCTATTCAGTAAACTTCCCTAGATTACAACTAGATTTAAAAGCAATGCCGATCGCCATTTTTTGTCTCTTTATTTCATCTTCTTTTATTGTTCTCTCTCCTTAATATAGTTTTTTTTTATTTTATTTTAGATTCTTTCACACTCTGTGAACTTTGTGGACTTATCAACCTTGCTTGGGGTTGAAATGCTAAAAAAGTGACTTTTATTTTAATATCCTTTGTTAATACGCTCTTCATTATCCCAACTGATAGGTTACTATTTTCATACATTTTTTCATCTGTCGAAGCATTAACTCAAATTTAGTCCCTTTTTTAGAATTAAGATACTGAACTTTATAGTAGCAAAGCTACAAGTATGGAACATCCAGTGCGGATCAAACTCACAACTTAGTAAGAACTGTCAACTAGTTATTTATTAACTCAAGGTTCTCCCATTTCATAATTTAGAACCTGAGCTTAGGTTTGACACAAGGTCACAAATAAGGGGTACCAAGTGGGAATCAATCTCACCGATTCAGTAAGAATAATCAACCAGAATATCTCATTAACCTTAACCAAGAAACTGCTATTAAAACGATGAAACCTAACTACCAATCTAGTACTGTTATCATAAGATGGAGTTTATTTATGAAATAATAGTGATTTAATAAGCTTAATTTTCGTAAAAAAATTAAATCTTTATAGATCAAACAGTGGAGATGAAACTCATTACTTAGTAGGATTTGTTAGTTGTAATATCTATTTAGCAATTATCACAAGTTGATGGCTCTTTAAAAAAAATTTAGATGCTAAAAATATAGGGAAAAGGAGATGAAAATGTGTTCATTATTTAATTGCAATGGTTAACCAGACCAAGACGCACGATATTGCGAAATAAGGAGTCTCTGATTTATAATATATTAAGCTTAACCTTTTATCAAAAGGTTAACAGTATGAAGGAACCCACAGAGAATTGAACTCACCAGTGTGTAGAAAGGGTGAACGGGGCTAGCGCGATACCCGCTACCCGAACTAGAGTCGCTCAAGGCAACAAAAGTGAACATCATACAGTACATATTGGAACTTTTTTTTCCTCTTCACATCATGCCGGCATTTGTTATTTCAAATGAATTAACATGGCATATATCACCAGATATTTTCTTTTCCAAGTGTTTCCAACAGGTTTTAGGGCGATGTATTGCACTCTTGAGGGTAAGAAAATATGTATGCCAAATTTACGTTAAATACGCCCCAGTACTTTTGCTCTCTGGTAGAGACGCCCATGGCTCGTCAGATGGAGACTTCCATATGGATGTCATGTATGGCGTGGCCGAGTGGTTAGAGCGATCGCATTCTGACTATGAAACCCGGGTTCGAATCTCACCATGGGATCTTTCTGATGTTATCGGACTGGAGGGTCGACTCCAGCGTGCGGCAAATTTGGAAAGTGTCTGAAAAACCATACCACGCCTTGTGAGTGAAATCGGGTTGACGTATCGGTAGCTGTGCTAGCACGAAGTCAAAATTCATCGTGGCCGAGAGCTTGAGCGTGCTGGCCTTGTTCAAATTGCTGATCACGCTAGATAGCACACTCAGAAACTGTAACTAAGGTCTGCTCAGCAGAGATGCAGTATAAACTACAGGTAGGCTCTGAGGGTGTAGAATAAACACAAAAACATCTGCAATAGGGATTGACAAGCCGCCCTAATTGGCGAGCTATATTACTACTACTACTACTACACGTATGGCGACAAACCGGTTTCGAAATATATAAATTGTCCGCTGTTTACAGCCGCTTTTTAAGATCAATTATTAAAAATTGCTTTGAGCGAGTGAAGCCTGAAGGACTTGGCAATGACCCCCCTCACTTTGAACATTGTAGACTGGCGCTACACAATCACTGTACCCGATAAGAGAAACAATATCATATAGCAGCAAATTTATTTAATAAATACAATGGAGAGTACAAATAACTCGAAGAGAAAATAATCAGATAAACAAGATTTTTACATCCAACACTACTTCAAATAAAAGGTTAGGAAGGACCCCCTCCCACGGTCAATTCTACAAAGGGCCATAACAGCTACTTGACTTGAGATACATAGTTTCCTGAAAAATTGTCCTAAGTGTAAAATTTTATAAATTTCAAGCGAAAGCAGTACTGCCTGCTCGGTCAATTAATGTTAAATATTTCCTTATAGGGAAACGGCAATTATTACAATGCGGTAACCAAACACAAAATTTAAGAGATTATTATTAATGTTACATACCGTACCTAAAGGGCATGTCCCAGTCCTCATAATTACGTTCGTCACTATTGTAAGTAGGGGTAATATACTGTCTAAATAGTCCACTATTAGCAGTGGTTTACCTATTAACGCCGCTGGCGAGTATTGTATTTTGGTGATGTTATAAATATTACCATTTCCATTTTCAACTTTTGGTTATTCCTCATTCAGTAATCTTTTCTAGGTTCAAACACTATCTCTCTCTCTCTCTCTCTCTCTATATATATATATATATATATATATATATATATATATATATATATGTATGAATGAAATATATAAAAAAAACAAACAAAAATCTGTATTTTTCTTTCATAATGTCGTATCTATATCCATATATTTGTTTACATATATATATATATATATATATATATTATATATATATATATATATATATATATATATATATATATATATATATATATATATAGATAGATAGATAGATAGATGTGAACAGATTGAGATAGATAGATAGATAGATAGATAGATAGATAGATAGATAGATAGATATAAAGAGACTGAGACAGACATGTAAAAGGCAGGGCGACAGACAGGCATGCAAAAAGACAGACAGATAGAGACAAACTGAAGGATAGATAGATAGATAGATAGATAGATAGATAGATAGATAGATAGATAGATAGATAGATAGATAGATATAAAGAGACTGAGACAGACATGTAAAAGGCAGGGCGACAGACAGGCATGCAAAAAAGACAGACAGATAGAGACAAACTGAAGGATAGATAGATAGATAGATAGATAGATAGATAGATAGATAGATAGATAGTGTTATATACCGAACCTATGAACACTAATGTTTCCTGATTCAGTAACCCTTCCTAGGTTACAACAATTAGTATTAAAAAATTTATTCCCTACTTTTCTATGCTTCTCTTGCTTTCTATGCACCCTGTCAGTGTTTAGTTCGCCAAACCTCTTTTCCTCAGACATTGCAGTGGTAGCTTTGAGTTTTAGTAACGTGATATTTTCTGTATACTGCACGGTTTTTGCGGTGAAATCATCAACCAATCTTTTATTACATTTCTTCTTTACTTCCTTGTCTTTGTCTTTGAATTTAAAAATTCCTGTCTGGATGTTAGCATTTCTTCCTGGTCAATGATTAGAGACCAAAAGAATCGAAATAGAACAAGAGTTCCATTTCTTTTGACATGTAATCAACAGAAAATCCCCAAGACATGTAGAGCCAATCACTTGTGTGCGTAGATGAATTCAAGAAAGTACAATTATGCCAAATTTAATTGGTGTCATCTTAATTAACAAAAACAAACAGAACGAATAAAGACAATAAATTGTAACTTTGCCCATCCGTAATTACAACAGTAACACTTTAGGTATTTTGATGGTTTTATTCATTTGAAGTCGTCCATTTTTTAAATACTTTTTGCCGCTTTGAGGAAACATGGCCGAATTCCATTATAATCAAACTATTTCTCTTTTTAAAAAAATTGACATTTTTCCTAAACGCTTTTAATGAAATACTACTAATAATAATCATAGTAATAATAATAATGAAGAAATAGAAGATGAAGAAGAGGGAGACGAGATGGGTGTTGCCTGTGGTTTAGCAAAAGTTTTAATTTGGCTCATGTATGACCTGAATTCTTGGAAGGCGGAACACGTTGCTAAAAGCGGCCGTTTGACGCCATTTGTAATTTAGTTCTGTTTTTCTATGTCAGATGGCGCTCGACAATTAGAGTTAAAAATCAAACTCTACAGAGATTCAAGCGAGAGAGCTATTGCGACTAACATGATGTTTTCTATGTTCAAGATCTAATACAACGCGGACAAGGCGTGTATGGCGTTAGATGTCTGGTCGAATTATTTTAAATAATAAATTGACTATATTTAGCATTTCGGTGGGGTATATTGAAGCATGTGAGCAACAACAATGTTTTGGAGAAAATGGAAACAAAAAGCAAACAAACTTAGTATCAGGAAGAGGCAGTTGAAATTTCTGGGGCACGTAATGTGGAAGGAGGGCTTGGAAAACCTGATACTCACAGGGAAGTTTGAGGGTAAGAGAAAAACAGCAGGAAACCTAGTTGATGAGCTTGAGTAAATGGTTGGTAGAACAGGGTTAGGGAGAAATAAAAAAAATAAAACTTATTAAGAAATACAAGGGATGTGAAGGGCCCTGATCGCCTTCGTCCTGAAGGGAAACGGTACATAAAAGAATATATTGAAACAGCTACACCATAAACCAAGAAGAGGAGACTATTGAATATGTTAATTATTAAAAAAATTCCCCACCACAAACAGGGCAATAAAGCCACTAAGACGGAGGAGCGTGGGGTACTGAGTGCTGGAGAATATAAGAAAATACTAGAGAGAGAAAATAATACAAGGACATGAATTAAGAAGATAAATGATAGATATTGCGTTTAAATTGATGAAAATCAAAGTTGACTGGGAAGCAAGAAGCCGAAAGAGTGTTCCACAAGCGAGAAGTGCGATAAAAGAAACTGTTAGCATAGAACTTACGGTTACATCTAGCCATTTTAACTGGAAAATGATGATATCTTGTTGCTAATATAGTACTACGCTTAAATTTATAAAGTCAAGATACCATAGCAAAATTAATATTTATTTTGAATAATACAATAATGGTACAAGGCCAAAAGAGGGTATATAGAGGAAGGCTGGTCTTCAACCTGTCTTATTTTAAACTTAAGTAGATTACTGACCCAAACATTCTTCATTATTCATCATATCAACAGATTCATATTTACTATTAATATGACAGCCACCATAATGCCTCAATGTCTCTATGTAGTCCTAACTAGTTCCTATATGAACAACACCCCAATAATAAAGCCACTCAATATCATGTCGTAACTGATAGTACTAGCTATGCAACAAGAGCAGCACTACATCAGACTGTAGATGACACCCCGATCTCTTTAGGCTTCCATTAAAAAACTTATGGACATACAAAAAATACTAAATGTCTGATCGTGGACTATTAGCAGCTTACCAAACTGTACTACTCTTCAGACCACAAATAGAATGTAGACAGGTTACATTGTTTACTGATCACAAAATTTAACCATAAGCATTTACACCCCTCAAATCAGACAGGCAAAAAATATATCATTCAATCATTGCTGACTATATCAAAAATCTGATATACATCAGAGAAAACAAAATATTCGTTGATTCTCTTTTACGATTAGCATTATCAGTCACAGAAATCGTAAGATGAAGAGATTTGTAAATACAAGGATAACCGCAAGTCATATAATTATGAAGATTCAACTCTCTTCTGTGATACAACACTAAGACCGTTAATTCCAGAATCTCTTCGTAAACATAGCTTTGATAGATTTTACATTTCACATTCCTCCAACGCAAAGTTATGAAGTCAAGATACTACTCACCGAACATGGACAAAAATATACGTCAAAGGGTTAGAATCAGTCAACACTGTCAACAAAACAAAATATCTAGAATTAAGACACAAACTACACCCTACTATATGAAACCGTCCATATTGACATCATCGGGCCGCTGCCCCAGTAACCGCATATAATGGCCTCTACCCATCACCAGAAAAATATATTCTTACCTACATTGATAGTATAACAAGATAGATACCTCTCTTCAAGACACCCCAGCAAGTACAATAGCCGTAGCATTCCTCAACACATGGATGGCTCGCTTTGGTGTACCGCTTCATGTAATTACTGAGAGAGGTAGCCAGTTCGAAATCAAACAATTCAAAGACTTCCACCATATCGTACAGGATTCCAAAGACTCCGTGCAAATTCATACCCACTAAACAAATGCAAGAATAGAACTCAAAAAATATCCATCATGCTCAGAAAACAAAACTCGATAAACGCTCTATCAATAGTTCTTCTTGGTATGAGAAATATAATCACTGAAGATAACATTCCACCTGCCATCGCTGTCAATGGAAACCAGCTATTTCAACTAAAACAACTGATAAAGTATAACAGTTCCACGGTTACCAAACATTAAATAATTTTCTGAAGACATGACTAAGCTGAATCTATCACTTTCTTCTGAAGGACGGTTACACTCACCTAAGCAATCTTTCATAATAAAAAACTCCTTATTCTGGACCCTACAAGGTTATTACCAGACATGAGAAATACACCATGATAGAGAATTCCACAGCGTCTACTGAGAGATTAACACCTGTGACATTATTACAAAACCATAAAAAGAAACATCCAATAAAATCACCACCTGAATAAAAAAAAATTTTAAAAAAATACGCGTTCCGGAAGGAGAGTTCATTTCTTCAAAAACAATGAATATTTTTACTGTAATTAGGCATCTATCACTACCGATTAGATCCGATAATTTGGTGGTGATGTGATGTAGGGATATTATTATTTTTTATTATTATAAATAAATAAATAAAAAGAAAAGAAAAGAAAAGAAAATAATAACATAAAAATGTTGTATAAAATAAATTAAATAACTAAAAATAATAAAAAAAATAGTCCCAGCATGCAGCAAAAAATGTTCCTGGTGGAAATACAGACATCTCGCCAAAAGACGTAAGATTCATTCACTTCACCACGAGCCTTGGTACGGGCAACACGTGTCCAACTTCTGCTCCTTGATATGGCTACGGAGTAAATTCTACCTTTTCACACAGGTACCATAAAACAATTGTAACTTTATACACACGCCAGTGCACACAAGAAAAATGTAAAAAAAAGTGTATGAAATTAAGATACAATTTACCATCCTTTTCCTATTATTTCTGCACATCTTATATGTCAAGTATGCTTTATCTCAATAGACACAAGGCTAAATTTTGCTGCAATGATGCGTGTGAACCAACATTATGGGGAGCACCGACTTACATAAGAAAAACAACGTATTCACACACAAGTTTGAATCAAGATGATTTTTAAGTTTTGTGTTTATAAGTTGCTAGCTGACTCTAGGCATACTCAAAATTTTGAATTTTAATCTCAGTTAATCTGCTCCTAAATGCAAGCCTCAGTCACGCAGTTCTACTCTCTTCTGTATCCGCATTAGAAATTCGATGGAGAGTCATTTTCTGCTTTTAGAACTCTGGTACGTATAAGTCTGGCAGAAGAAATTAAGGATTTTGTAAGATTAACGGTTACATAATGATTAATGGCTCCAGTAATGGTCCTTCTTTGCTTTTTCTTTCAGAGGGTACCTTCTTTTGTTCTTTCAGTTCTGCAGAATCTCTCATCAGCACAGGGTCCAAATAAAACGATATGTAAGATTTTATAAAGCGTTTTAGCAGAAAAATTATTTGCTGGAAAAATTATAAAATCGGTGATAGATTTTAAAATTGAAAGTCACTTTCAATTTTAAAATCTATCACCGCTTTTATAATTTTTCTAACAAATACTTATTTCTTTTGAGATATTCATTTCATAAAAGACATAAAGTGTAATAACATATGTGAAATATGCTGAAATATTTGCTGAAAACAGGAAAAATTTGGCTGTGAAAACAAGTGTCGTTGGGGTTGGGTTGGGAGAGAAATCAATGTCTGCTAATTAGGATGTTGTTATCTTAACAACGTTTCTTTTTTTTGAGACACCTTCAAGGACATGCAGATGATAATTATTAGAACGATCGTGATGGGTGTGGTAGGGGAATGAGTGCATGAATGGCGGGAATCTGAACAAGGCATGCAATGTTTTGAATTGAAATATAAAGAATCCTCTATAGTTACCAATTCTCAGAGTTTTGATTTTGCAGGATGCTATTTATACCTACACATCTAAAATGATATAAGATTCATTTGTGTATTACTAATTATTGTCGTAAGAACTAGCCGCCCTGCTTACTATTATGAATAGACTGATCCATTCATGATAAGTAGTCCTCGGGTCTAAAAGAGAAAGATAATACCTTTGCAGTGATTTGTCTAGATGAGTCTTGAATACTATTATCTCAACTGACTCTGTCGAGATAAGTGTTGTGTCGTGCCAGACCACACATAACAACACTAATATTAGTGTATTCTCCAACCACTCTTTTCTCATTATATGTCCCAAGCAACAGTGGCGAACTGAGACTAAAAATATCGGTTACCAGGGAACAAACCCGCGACCACAATCCTATAGTTTAATTTTCATAACGAATAAACATTTTAAAAAGTACATATGGAAAAAAAAAGGTACAATTGAAATTTAGTGAGAAAAAATATGTATTTCTTCGTAATTACAATACACATGTACTGTACATATTACTCGCCGTAGATACCAAATTGTTGCATCATACCTACAGACGATAATGGGTATGTCCACATTCACATAATTATAGTAGTAAATACTGTATGTTAGTCCGCAATCGGAGATTCGTCTCCAGCACTGCTAGTCAAACTCTCTGCCTCTGAGAGACTCGTTTCAGGAAACAGCTGCCCGATCTCGTTTTATATGGGATGTACGGGGAAATTTTGGCCGAGCCTACTGGATCGTATACCGCACATTAAATTTGGCCTTAAATCTGACCGCGTGGGGCGGTTGGTAGATATCTTGGAGTTGGAAATACGTCTCCAGTTGTGCTGATCAAACTCTCTGCCACTGGACAGAGAGGATCCGTAGACGAGGCTATGCCTGCTAATTAGGATGTTGTTATCTTAACAGCGTTTTTTTTTTTTTTTTTTTTTTTGAGACACCTTCAAGGACATGCAACTGATTAGAACGATCGAGGAAGACCGGAGAGTACAACGGCTGAAACGTTGTGATAACAACAACACAGATGGGGACAATAATCCGGATATAAATAGTGTAAATAATGGTAAATTCTCATCACAGAAATTCAGACAAAAAATCATTTTATTTTATTTTATTTTTACATAATCGGTTGATATTCTCAAATAGTTTACTCTAAAATTTACAAATTAACAAGCAGTTTGAAAGAACCATAGAGCCTTATATGCAGTATACTACATTAAGAGCAATCACTTGTGTTCACTTGATTGTTCGAATCTGCCAATAATTGCTTCTACATCCAATCCATTTAACAATTACTTTTCAATGGATAATTTTGTGGAGTAGCTGAACACCCCCAACAAGATGAACTATTCTAAAAATATCAACGAGTAGAGTTAATTCTGCTTGAGGACTCTCTGTCTCTGGGCGGCGAGGTACCCAGACGAGGCTGTGCCGTAGGGAAGAGTTTCGATTGAGGAGGTAGAAGATTAATTGACCTCCGTGTATACGGTGTCTATGGGCAATTTTTGCCCGACCCTACGGGTTCGAAACGCCCCACGTTTTTTGAGAATTTCTTCACCTTGTCTTTATGAACTTTAGCTTTGAGAATTTCCTCTGACATTGGACTTGAGTCACTGATAGTGTTCAGATGAATTTATAAATTTCCTTTTTTATTACTAAAAGTGTTTGTTTCTTTGTTATACTTTTATATAGACATAGCGCTTCCACGCTATCAGGGACCGACTTATTATCGGAAAAGCTGAAACCCTGGGAAGTCCGCCATTGCCTAACGTTTAAACTCTCCCTTTATGATACTAAGCATATGTCCTTTTTATTTGCATTTTCCTTAAAACTTCCTAATTTCTCACATGTCCTATACTGTGGTATTCTCAACATCCTTTAGTCGAACCTATATCTCTGTTGCCTTTAACCCTCGTTACATCAGCGAAGAAATTGCCCAGCATTCACTCTCAAATAAGTGGATTGATATTACGTCGCAGTTCATCTCTCTACCTTTGTTTCCAACGACATTTTCTTATTTCTTAATATTTACTTAGCTTTTGAAAGTCATTTTTCGCTATTCCAGTGCTGCTTCAGTTTTCGGTGCCACATTTTTGTCATCTGTTAACAGATCTTTCAATTGCTGTACTCGCTTGATTTTGACGTCCCCAAGTTGTAGGTCACCTTTTGGATTGCCCCTTTTGCTGACGATAATGGATTTACTACCGGTAGACATAATGTAGCCGTCACTTCTACTCCAATAGCTTCATATCTCGCACCTCTCGCCTGTGGAACTCCCTTCCCTATTCCTGTTTCCCTGATAGCTATAATCTCCAACTATTCAAATGCAATGTCAATCGACATCTCCAGTTGCCTTGATCTATCCACTACCCCTCTCTTCATCCTTTCCTCTATCATTCCTATTTGCTCTTGCTCCAAATTCTCTGTAACCCCTTGCGTGCTAGTGGCTTCCAGCGTTGCTTGGGGTGAAACGCTTATAAAAAAAATCATGAGGATCCTTCTGTAGAAGCACATTTCTGTTGCTTTTAGCCTCCTCTACATCTGTGAGGATATTACCCAGTATTAACTGTCATTTGGGTGCATTGATATTACGTCACTGTTCATCACTCTACTTTTCTAACGACATTTTCCTGTTTCTTAATACTTTACTTAGCTTCTGCAAGTCATCTTTCGCTATTCCAGTGTTGCTTCAGTTTTCGGTGCCACATTTTTGTCACCAGTTAAAATACTTTCCAGATCTTTCAATTCTTGTACTCGCTTGATTTTGACGTCCCCAAGTTCTAAGTTGCCCATTGGATTGCCCCTTTTGCTAACAATAATAGATTTATAAATGATAGGCACAATCCTAACAGTTTAAGATACGCAGATGCCATCGTGTTGATGGTAGACGTTGAGAAAACCGCAAGAACAGATACATAAAATGCAAAACACTTTAGGGGGCAGTGTGATAAAATACTTTATTATTATCATTATTTAAAACCAGACTATTAAGATTGTTTATGTCTTGACAGCGTTATTATCGCAACATATTTAAAGACATGTAGGTGATAATTATTCCAACGATCAGAAAGGGTGTCGTACTGAAATAAAAGGAATCTGAAAAAAGAGATGCAATGTGAGGAGGAGAAGAAACATTCTAGGTTCTGTGTGTGCAGAGTTGTAATTTTACTGGATGCAAAATCAGGCTAATTTCGAAATAAAGAAGATCAACATAATCTCATGGAATCAAAGTAAATTCTTGAAAGTATGCCGTTTCCAAAGTAATATTGCTGACTCTCATTACTCGAACATGTTTGTGCTAGACACACGTACTCACAGAAAACGGAGATAAAATATAGTTTACATTCATATTCTTGAAGCTCATTAATATACAAAGGCATCTAGCAAGATGGGTTGGTCACTCAGTAAACAGCTACAATGAAACTATCTATTCTTCACGAGTTTGGAAAGTGTTCTAGAAATACATGTCATTTTCTAGGCCAGGCTGCAAAACTCTCTATCTTGCATTCCAAATTTAGCTCTCTGCGTTTTCTGGCTTTTCTAAAACCTAAAATTCTCGTTGAAATAGGGTTATGGTAAATTATCCATACACGGATGGATCATTCCAAGTTACACAAAAAAAGCAGGTAATGCTTTTATCAGAAGTAGAGTTTTTTTTTTTTTTTTTACCAACAGTCAGCTGTGACAGTTCGGACTCAACATTCTTGCTCGTTTGTATATTATTGTATTACCGATTTTCGTTAATATATTTGTTAAATCAAATCCACTGTTGTGTCTTTATTCTGGACCCAACAAGGCCCCAACAAATAGAATGTTTGTCACCGTGCGTGAGAGTAAGGAAACTGTGACGAGAATGCCAATGGAGATATTTACAGATTATATTCGAAGGGGAAAGGAACTGGGGCAATGGATAGCGGGCCAAAATGAGAAATGGCAGGACCGAGTTCAAATTACAGTCGGATTCGTTGCATTTGTTTACGGCAAATTAAGTTAAAAAAACAAGAAATGTCTAAAAGGAGAAGATGAAAAAGAAGAAAAACGGAAAAAAATGTAAAAGAAAAAAGATAATGGAGATTGTTGATAAAGAAGCAAAAGAAGAAAGACATAGACGGAAATGAAGGAAAAGAAAAAAATATAAAAGGAAAAAAGTAGAAAGGAACATAGCGTAAGATGAAGAATTATATAAAAGAAGAAGGAGCGTAGACGGAAAACGATGAACAAGGTAAAAGAAGAAAAAGCGGAAATCAGGCGAGATTAAAGATAACATCTTGGAAGAAAACAGAAAAAAGTTTGATCAAATATTGACTCCAAACATTAAAGTCATCGAGCACGTATTGATAGGAATGGTAATGCTGAATAACATTGATTCCGAAGATGTGAAAGTCAGGAAAAGGAGATAATAATGGAATAATAATGGATAATGAAGGAAATCGAATGTTCTTAATATAATAAAAGTTCCTTTTTGCCAAATACCATTATGCAGATGAATTTACATTATTCTGGAGACCAGCTTATCATTTTTTTAATAACAAACTACCCATTTCTTGAATGCTTTTCCCCTGGGGTGTCTGTGTCTACCAGGGAGCGATCAGCAGTGTTAGGGGAAGGGTTTTTTCCCCACCAGGATGGATGCTGCAGAAGTAGTATCTGTTCCGTGCCGGAAGCATTATCTCCCCTTGCGTTCCCCCATCACCGTTGCGTGACATCAGTTACATAGCTGTAGTATGACTAGCTTAGACAAGCTTTGACCAGTTTAGACAAGCTATAACCAGATGAGACCAGCTTAGACAAGTTAAGACAAGCTTAGATCGAGTGAAAACACACGAAACACTCGGGTCTCCACGTTAAAAACATCATTGTGAATATAATCTGTAAATATCTCCAATGGCATTCTCGTCACAGTTTCCTTACTATCACGCACGGTGACAAACATTCTATTTGTTGGGGCTCAGTTTCAGATAAATATCGAGTCTTTATTTACATTATTCGGACTATTGTCCTCATCTTTGTCGCTATATTTATCACAACGTTTCGGCCGTTGTACGCTCCGGCCTTCTTCAGGTGGTTGGAATTTCGAACCGAACCCTGCCCCCCATTTCGCTCACTGGGGCAGACCGTTCTAGTTCCACGTACCATGCCCGACGGATGTCAGCCATCTCCTGTACGTATCCACTGTGCCATGTGTCCTCAAGGATACATGGCACAGTGGATGGAGGCGTTGGTTGGATCCGGCTGGGGCAGTGGGGAACTTTCAGAGGGAGGTTAGCAGGAGATGGCAGATGGCTGACATACGTCGGGCAAGGCACGTGGAACTAGAACCCAACTAGAATTGGGACTTGACTCTCTGACTTCCAATTCCAAGCCGTTATCCATTACACCACCTGCATATCCAAGTTTTACAGCAACTGGTATTTCTAAGTGGTCACCTATCTAAGTACTGAACAGGCTCGACGTTGCTTAACCTCGGTGATCATTAAAGAATCGGGTTTTCAACGTCATATGACCGTAAGCCAAATTGTATTTGGTACAAAACATGCAGTAGAAGAAATTGTATAAAATTCTTCTTCCATAATCCTTAAATGGAGTGAGGAAGATTGTGCTGCGCCAGTCTTCAATAGCTTTAGCTTTCTTTTCTTCTTTATCCCTGTTACATCTCTATTTGTTTTTTTCTCTCCCAACGCTTGTCTGTTCCGAGCTAAGTTTTCATAATTTTGTTTTTAAATTCTTTCCTTCTTTTGTACTCTAGTGAAACCAAATACAAGTGCCGACTCGATTAAAAGATTTCTCTCAAATTTCCACCCGGCACGGTTCTTCTCTTTTACGGCACGCTTATTATCTTTCAAGCGGTTTTCTCCGCAGCACGATTATTATGTTCCAATTTAATAAACGTAATGGTGGATATACCAGCTATAAATTCTTATATAAAGAAATTGCCAACAATACCTATTAGTAGTGAAATTACTAAAAATACCTGTCTATATCTCTGAGATGAGGTATTATGATTATTTTCATTATTTACACTATTCGGACACATGGCCCAGTGGATAAAGACGTTAGTTAGTTCCCGCGACTAGACCCAAAGGATTGTGAGTTCAAGCAACAGCAGTGTTGAACCAAAAAAACTTGGACAGTTGAGTTAAAGGGAAACATCCGGAAAAGGCATAGCACGTGGAACTAGAACAATCTACCGAAATAAAGGGTTCGAAATTCCCGTCACTTTAAGAAGGTCGGAGCGTACAACGGCCGAAACGTTGTGAATACGCCAATGAAGATGAGGGTAATAGTCCGAATATAGTAAATACTAATAATACATTTTATCTGTAAGTTGAAGGTGTACAATTATAAATATTTAGATTCCGGCATTAAATAACCCATAGTGGTGTTGATATGCCAATAAACAAAGTCAACCATCCAACTCGGCATTAAATGTCCCACAAAGAGTTGATATGCCGGTAAACACAAACATGAAAAAATATTTTATTCTCTCAATCCAAAATATGTTTCGTCTTTAAAAAAATATAAACACAAAGGGTTGATCAGCCGTAAAAAAAACAAAAAAACAAGTCAATCGGCATGATTATTCCAAACGACATTTGTTACTCTTTCTACACTTTCTCTCCTCTCCTTACTCTTTCTCCAAAATTCGCTTGAGCATGAAATGGACCTAATGTCTTTAATTTAATTACAAAATTAAATTCGAGGCTTTTAGCGTCCACATTTGAAACATGGTTAGAACTGTGTAGCGAAGAAAAACATATTTTAAATCAGTTAATTTATAATATTAATGCTCTGTAAATTTATATTGAGCACTATTTTGTAAAAATAAAAATATCTATAAGAACACCGGATTATATATCTGTTATAGTAGAACACACCTATTCTATTGTTAATAGACTCTCCCACCTATAATAAGTAGGAGTAGTAATAAGTGTCTCAGTGGGTTGGTCAGTCAGTCGACTGGCTGATCGGTTGAACTCTCTGCCTTCGGGCGGGGAGGAACCCGAAGGAGGCTACGCCGAAGGGCGGATTCTCTTTCGGGAGGTAAACCGACCCTGAACCCGTTTATATACGGGGTTCAATGGGCATATCTTTTTTGGCTGAGCCCACGGGGCTCGGAGATCCCACGTTAAACCGGCCTTGTGCCACATGATGCCCTCGTGGGGGGGGGTGACTAAATATCATTGGTTAGTCAGTCGATGTCGGACGACCGTTAGTCGGATACTAAAAGTATCAGCGACCGCAACTAGATTACTCTGCGTTATACCTATTCAAGTTCCTAACGTTTTGTACGTCGAACCTATTTTAGGACCGACTTAGTGAAATACAAGCCTCCACTGTGAAACTACTCTACAACAATATCTTACTGTTCTTTCTTTCATTCTTTATATATATATATATATATATATATATATATATCTTTGTGTCTTTTTTCTTTCCTTTCCTTCTTATTCTCAAACCCTTTATTCATCATTTTCTGGAGAGGCAACCTCTTCTTCATCGTTAATCGCGTCTGCTTTCTTCTTGCTTAATTTTGGGCGATTTTTTATTCTTTTCCATCATTTAATTCCTCATTCTTAACATTATTTTCTTTCTAATTTTGTCCTTTTCTGCTTGTTCTTTGAAACGTCTTCTTTTGTTCCATTTTTGTCTAATCAAGCACGTAATTGTTATTAATAGCCCTTCATTGTCATTGTGGCATTTTTAATAATTCCGTCGCATCAAGCTCTCATTATCCGGGTATTACCATGCGTATTAAATGAAAATTCACTGTCAAAATCATATTAAACGCCAAAGTTTTAAGGAATTATTCTCCCAGAAATTACTTTAACAAATACACTGTAATTAGCTAAAAAATAATAAATATATATATATATATATATAAACAGACAAAGCAACGTCTACTCAACATCCATTGCAATAATCAAGAGAGTTCAAATCCTGTGTGTGGTAGTGATTATCCAAAAATAAAGCAAAATAGGAAGTTTCGAAGAATGAGTGGAAAAAAACGGAGAAGCGAAACAAAGACGAAGCAGCATATCTACCAACCACCTCCCGCGGTCAGATATGGCACAAGGCCGAAGTTAATGTGGGGTAGCCGTTCCCCAAGGCTCAGTCAATAATTCCCCGTATACCCCGTCTATAACGGGGTCGGGTAGCTGTTTCCCGAGACGAGACTCTGCCCTTCGACATAGCCTCGTCTGGGAATCCCCTGTGCTCGAAAGGAGAGAGTTTGACCAGCACTTCTGGAGACGAATCTCTAACTGCAGTATATCTACCAACTGCCCCACGCAGTCAGATGTGGCGCAAGGCTGGATTTAATGTGATGTATCCGTGTCCGTAGAAACGGTCAAAAATTCCCCGTAGACCCCGTATAAAACGGCGTCGGTCAGGTGTTTTCTGAGAGGAGACTCCGCCCTTCGATATAGCCTCGTCTGGGAATCCTCTCTGCCCGGGATTTGACAAGCACGGCTGGTGACAAATCTCCAACTGCAGACCCCCCCCCACCAAAAAAAAAACCTCCCAAAAACTTCCTCTCCTTTGCATATCTTAATAAATGTTGTCTTTTTATTTATTTCTTAAACATTATTCAGCCATCTATTAGGTTGGTGCAAAAATAATGACGTATTAATGTCGTTTTTGACGTTAAAAATACGTCAAAAAACGACATTATTACGTCATTATTTTTGCACCAACCTAATATTTTCTTAAGCTCGCAGGATAGGTTATGTGTTTTTTGCTTCTGTCTCAATCTTCCCTGTGAGTATCAAATTTCCCAAGTCCTCTTTCCTCATTGCTCTAATAATAATAATAATAATAATAATAATCTTCTACGTGCCGTGACCCTTAAGGGGGTAGGCGATTACGGTTCTCCACAATTTCCTGTCATTTGTTGCACTTAATAAATTTTGTATTTTTTTTAATCTCTCCTAAACCTTTTCACGGTAGGCTAGGCTTTGTGTTTCACTGTCTCTCTTGCCTTCAATCTGCCCTGGGGGTAGCTAATTTTCCCAGCCCTTTCCTCATTTTTTGCCCTGATAATAATAATTATAAAGATAATAAATAATGTGCCGTGGCTATTCCTTCAGGATGTAGGCGAGTATGGCTCTCCACAATTTCCTCTCCTTTGCATCTCTTAATAAATTTTGTCTTTTTATTTATTTCCTAAACATTACTCAGCCATCTATTTACTCAAGCTCGCTGGATAGGTTATGTATCGCTTTCCTTTGTCTCTCTCGCTTTCAATCTGCCTGGTGAGTATCAAATTTCCCAAGTCCACTTTCCTCATTGCTCTGATAATAATAATGATAATAATAATAATAATAATAATAATAATAATCTTCTACGCGCAGTGTCCACTAAGGGCGTAAGGCGATCATGGTTCTGCATAATATATATATATATATATATATATATATATATATATAGACCACATGTATTATCATATATATATATATATATATATATATATATATATATATAGATATATATATATATATATATATATAAATAAAATATATATATATATATATATATATATATATATATATATATAGTTTATGTACGAAAAATCTTTTGATAATGTAATTTTGATAAAAAACGGTAGATGGATTCAAAAAATATTCTGTCAATTTTTCTTGTCTGCATTCGAAAGTAAAACTGAATTAAATGTGTATAATTATGCAAAACATGTGTGCCAGCGTACTTATTGATTACTCTACGTGTACACACAGAATAACCACCCTCTCGCACTATATATATATATATATATATATATATATATATATATATGTGTATATATATATATATATATATATATATATATATATATATATATATATATATATATATATATATATATATATATATATATATGTGTGTGTGTGTGTGTGTAAGAATTCTCCGTGTTAATCCTTTATACAAAGAAAATCAATTTGTACGTATAAAGCCCTGATTCGTCGAAAAGAAAAACAAATTTCCATTCTAATTTAGTTAATGAATGAATGTGTTTTAATGAAGCGTTTTTTGTTTGAAGAAAAAAAAACTTCCAGACAAAATCAAGCAAATCCTCCAGTATAATACAGTTGCATTGTCCTTGCATTACAATATTACATCGACTCAAAACTTAATTAGTACAATTATTATAATTGTCTTACTGTTCAACATCATCGACATTTCAAGAAAGGACTTGGTGAAGATTAATTCCCGACTGCCATCCTATTTTTTTCCTTTTCTTTTTAGCATTAAACTTTTTCTCCATCTTATATTTTTTTCAATCTTTCTTTCGTATATTACAGCCTCACTTTCAGGAACTAAGCCTCCTTTCCATTTACTTTCCACATTTTTTAAAAAAAAATTCTCTTTGTCGTTATGTTTTTTAAATTGATTTTAACATCTTTTTTTGTCGTATGCAAAAAGGAAAATGAAATCGAAAGAAAAGAAATGCTTTTTGTCTTCAATCAATCAGATTTTCTCCATAATTTATCTTCTTTTTGACTTTTGCTTTCGTTCTCTGGCTTTTTTTTTTGTGGGGGGGGGGGCGTTTCTCTTTATTTACTTTGCACTAAATAAGAAAATGTTATCGTCAATATTATACGCGGTTTCGCTTGCCTCGGTTTCATTTATTCGCGGTCAAACGCAAAAATATCACATCGATCTTGTTAATAATCGAGTAATGGTTACAAAGCTCAAGAATAGTATATGTAGAAATTTGGAAGTGCCAACGAAAACCGCAAAGACCTTCTTTTGCTCACTGCAAAAGAAGGTCTTTGAGGAAGTTCTAATAAGAGAAGAAAAAATATGGTATACTTGCTAGGATCTATAATGAAAGAGCACCTTTTGTACTTCAGAAAAAAAATTACACTATAGTTTTATAATCCTTTTATTTTATTATCATTTTTGTTGTTAATCTTTTATTGTGTCCAATACGTTCTACGGTAGGAACGAATATTCTATCCGTTTATAACAAGAGAGAACGATTTATTATCCCATTTTTATTTCTCCCGTTATGGGCATTATTATGTCCGTGACTTAATAACATCATAGTTCAAAGACAGAACTGGATGGCTGAAAGGAAAAGGAATAACAAACATGCTTTTTTTTCGGAGAAACCTTTATACCACAAAGACATAAACAAAACTATATACATATATACACGAGTCCCACACGGAGAACAATTCAGCATATATATATATATATATATATATATATATATATATATATATATATATATATAATGAATATGCATACACCTGGGTTCAACCTCACGGTAATATGAGTGGCTGGTGTCAGCCATAAATACAGACTGATGTAGAGGTAAAGGGGCATGCCTATTAGCTACGCCTATAGTTTTCGCCTATTGACTACGTCTATTGCCTACCATTACGACGAGGACCAGTCCATTACGGTTACCTGCTAGATTGTCCTACTCAGTTACAGTAGTCCAAAAGCACTATGCTACTTCGAACAAATATATCCCTTTCCGGGACATATCAATATATCTACACACGCACAACAACAACAATCAGAGTGCAAAGAGAAACAAAAAGATGGGTTTTACATATTATATGGAGGTTCTGCTATGTTTCTGGAAAAGCCATGTTAAGGACTCCAGATTCAAACGGATCGGATTCTTGTACTCTGTTCTTGGCGAGGACATATTCCACAAAGAGAAAAAGCCGATGGGTTTATCCCAAATTGAGGAGTGCGACCCGGGTTTCATTCTATATCCGAGAAAGATTTATTCCCAAAGAGAAACGGTTCAATGGACTAGTAAGCTTCCTGGGGAGGTAGATTTAGCCTCATCCCAGGCTTCTTGGCCCAGACTAAAAAAAAAAAAATAACCGCTAAGTTTGGTTGCTGTAAATAAACTGAATGACTGACAACTCTCGTCACTGCATCAAGTGACGTCAGTAAGCGGTCGTCACATGACCAATGTGCCTATTTCGAAAAAATTCCTGCACGTTGAATATAGTGAGTATAATGATATCATTGTTCTATTTTATTATTAGTTAATGTTGTTAATCCTTTATTCTTATCAACATTCATTTATTACTCTATATTGATATAATAATTCTGTTATACTCCGCTTTAATTTAGCTCTATATGATTCACTTTACATGCCGGCCGGATGGAAAAGCTAAGAAAGCAAAACCGAAAACAAAAAAGTCGTCCCCTGCGAAGGGGTTCTGTGCATCACACCCGGTCCACAAAACAAATCGCCTTAATAAATATAAAATACAACATAAAAGACGCCTATCATGAACATTGCCGACAAAGTAAAGAAAAAAAAACGTGAAAGAAAAATTAGCCTAGAAACCATTACATTTTGCTTTTAAGAAAACCGCACACAAACGATTGGGTCAGAATCGCGGCTGACGGACCAGCTGTGACACCCTACAAGTCCGTAGCGTTATTACCAATGACCTCGGTCAACTGATGCGACAAACACATCAATTCCAGGCCTTACCAACTGTGCCCTTCCTCCAAATCGCTTTTCTTGCTTACAGAGAAATATTACGCTCATATACTCTGTATCGGTAATATAATGAATTTTATATTGGCAATGCTTGTCTTCATTTCCTTTCGCCTCACCGGCCCTACTGGTTTTTTTCTGTTCTTTCGTACTACCATACAGTTCTACTTTATAATCCCTTACTGTTTTTAATCTCTTATTGTGATTAATAAGATCTACAGTAGGAAGGAGTAATCTATCTGTAAATACTGAATAAGCAAATATATGAAATTTAACTGATAATAACGAACGCTGAGATCCGAAGAGATTTACTTTCACTTAATCTCAACTGATAAACAGTGTGTGGACATTGTGAACATGCGTTCCGTGAGAGGGGAAGATAAAATGAAGAAAGAAAACGGCGTAACAGTAAGAATAATTTGGGGTTATTTTAAACTGTGTAGTGTATATATATATATATATATATATATATATATATATATATATATATATATATATATATAATATTAGTGGTAAATATACACATACATATGCAAAATATATAAATATATATACATAGGTGCATACATAAACCTCTTCCACTCATCTCTCCTAAACTTCTCTCTGTTAAAGTTTAGTCTCCCTCTTTCGCTCGTCTGTTACCTCTCTTTAGCTCTAAGATTCGTCCCACACTCTCATGATTACTCTCTCCATCTATTTTTTATTTCGGAGTTGTTTTTCTGTTTTCTTTTTTAATTTGTAGGTCTGATGAATTGGATTGCATTTACGATTCCAATGGAATAAATTATGACTATGGAATGTTAATGTTTAAGCCTTTTTATATATATATATATATATATATATATATATATATATATATATGTAGACATAAATCAAATAATTAGATATTGCACTACGAACGTAGGTATATTTATTATATATATATATATATATATATATATATATATATATATATATATATATATATATATATATATTTAAAATTGTGTATTTAAGCATATTTTCATTTTCATTAAATTTAGACAAGTGTTGTCTATTTTTGTAAAATTTTTCGTATCTTTAAATATTTATCCATTATTTTTAATAAAATATAGCTTATCAACCCATTATCAAAGATGTAAATACAAAACATATCAAACAATATACGGACACGACAGTGATGATATGTCTGTCATTGTTTTGTTTATAGTGAATCACTACAACGATGAAACGCGTATATTTTTCGCACCGAAATTAAGGCGACAAACATTTCTTGATTTTATTAAAAATAATTTTGGTAACGAAAAATTATAAAATTAATAAATATATATATATATACATACAAAAATATATATATATATATATATATTATATATATATATTTATATAATAAAAAAATCAACTAAGCTGCTGCACATTTCAACCAACAGAACCATAGTACTGATAACATTAGGTGCATCCCATTTAAATGCCAAAGATGTAAAGTTCGAGTTGAAAACATTTAAAACAATATACAGATTCACATATTCTAGGATTGAACAGGAATCTAGGTAAAGAATACAGTTTCAACAGATAAAACCCTTTACAACCTTTATCTTTTAAAACAATTATATGCGGTAATATAAATCATGCTTAAAAAGCAGCAACAACAACAAATTTCCCGCAAAAGTAAGTTTTTATGTCTCATCTCTTTGAAAAAGGTCACAAACATGTCCGAAATTTCCGATGTTTAAAATCTTTCTTATGATCTTTCTATTTGGTCAGAAGTCCTACTGATAATACAATATATATATATATATATATTATTAGTCTTCAGTATCTGTCTGTAGATGAGATTTAATATTTATATTCGGACTATCGTCGTTTATTTGTTACCATCCACCGGCCTTCATCAGCTGGTTGGAATGTCGAACTGAACCTTTATTTCGCTCGCTGGGGTAGACTCTTCTTCTAGTTCACGTGTCCTGTCAAATGGATGTCAGTTATAAGTTATCTCCTGTTAACTGGTTCTCCACCGCCTTAACAGGTATTGAACTGCTCTTTTTGGGTCTTGTCATGGATCTAACCAACTTTATGCACTGTGCCATGTGTCTTTGAGACATGGCACGTGGAAATAGATCAGTTTACCCCAGCGAGCGAAATAAAGGGTTCGTTGCGACTTTTCAACCACCTGAAGAAGGCCGGAGTGTACAACGGCCGAAACGTTGTGATAAATATGGCAAGAAAGATGAGGACGATAGTCCGAGCAATGTAAATAGTATTATTAGTCTTATCAATATTTTTCCTCTTCCGAATTTAGTTCACTGGCCAATATCCGGAGAGTTCAATGTAAATTCAGAGCAAATATGTTTGAATAAAAACAGACCACTTTAAGGTTCCATGTAATAAATTATTTCACTACAGAAGGGCTTTGGGGAAATAATTTATTACATGGAACGTTAAAGTTGTCTGTTTTTATTCACACACACACACACACACGCGCACACACACACACACACATATATATATATATATATATATATATATATAGGTTTGTAATGTATTTGTTCGATCGAGCGATTGATTCGTTTTTTTGTGGATTATCAACCTTTTGCAAGGTCTTTAAAGCAGAAAATAGTTTTTCAGATTTTAACAAATTTTGAACATAATAATGAATTAGGGATACATGCCTTACAAATTAACCCATAGCTGGGGAGAGAAGATGTGGATTCATAGATCCCAACAGGCATTTTCGCGTAAGTGAATAAAAAGAGCGCATATAAAATTGGAACTCGGTTCTACGATTAACAATCCCGAGCGATTATTCATTACACCACCCGCACATCCAAGCTTAATGCACCTGGTATTCAAAAATAGTCACCCATCTAGGTACAGACCAGGATCGAAGTTTCTTAACTTCGGTGGTCGTACGGGTGTTTCGTAAGGTATTTGAGGATATATGATTTTTTTAACAATTCAGAACGTCATTGGCAAACGGTGGGTGGAGATGAAGACAGTTGTGACTTTATGTATTCGTCTTGTATCTGATGGAAGGGCGTATGTTTATTAGCTGGACTCTGCCCCTGCTCGCAAAGCTATGGTGACTCAAGATTAAATGGCGGTCTATCTGCATGACCACATCAAATAAAACACGCCACACCCAAATCCGCTTGACTTTTAAATGTTTGGGGTTGTTGAACAGGAGACGTATCAACGTTCCCACTGTCAAACTGATTCCCTGAGAAGCCGGTATTACTCGAATAATGTCTAGTATCAATTAAGACCACCATGTCGGCTGAAGGTGGTAAGATCGAATACATATCAGATTCAACAGTTACTACAACTGAGTACAACGTTTTGTATCAGTAAATTTAGTAAGAGGCTGCTTTTCTTACGGTGTTTTCAATGTATTCTCAAATAGCTTACGCACTGTATATATATATATATATATATATATATATATATATATATATATATATATATATATATTTAAAAACAGGCTACTTTAAGGTTCCATGTAATAAGTTATTTCACCACAACCCTTTTAAAGGGCTCTGGATCATCAGACTTTACTTCCAAAGGTTGAAATGAAAAATTAAAAGAAATTTACACATTTTGACGGGCCGTATTAAGCATATGTAAATATGAGGAAGTGAAGGTGGAGAGAAGACATGTGTGAGTTAGATGTACCTTTTCAATTCTTTATCCTTAAGCTCATATATATATATATATATATATATATATATATATATATATATATATATATATGTATGTATACTTAAATATTTGTGTCTATATAAATAATGTATAACAGTAATATATATATATATATATATATATATATATATATATATATATATATATATATATATATTACAGAAGAGCTTCTGGTTAGCAAAGGTCGAATTTACTGCTTTTAAACTACTATTCTCCATCGACATTGCTAACCAGATGCTCTTCCATAGCTAAACTGTTATAACACGTCAGGCTATATGACGTTTTCCTGTAGGATACAGGTTCGATTTCTGTCGGAGGACGCATATTCTCTCTGAAAATTTCGCGTATATCAAGGCCGGTAAATGTTGGTAATACTGTTTATTATAAACAGAGCATTTATTTAAATATTTGTGTCTATATAAATAACAATAAAATATATTTAAAAGAATCGTCCCCACATTGTCCATTTCGTAGTGTGTGACGTTATATATATATATATATATATATATATATATATATATTAATTAATTAGGTACCTCTAATAATTCGCTGAAAAACTGCTTTGAATCTCTCTCTCTCTCTCTCTCTCTATATATATATATATATATATATATATATATATATATATTAATTAATTAGGCTGCAACCCTTCATTCTCTTTCACTCTCAGTGACCCTCTACGTCTTGGTGCTTAGTGGCATCATCAACATCTTCTGTCTTCCTGAAACCTGTTCTTTTATTGTCCTTTTTTTCCAATAAAGTATTCTCATTTTCATTCATTCCCGGTAACTCAATACGTCTTAGAGGCGTTATCGCCTTGCTTGGGTTGAAATGATTTTTTTTATTTACTTTTTGCGAGATATAATGGCATGTTTTACGCTTCCTTCTCCGGGGTTTTTGTTGTCATTCTCTTAGTCAAGGTATCAACCAAGGCTAAAGAGGAATGTCCACTCTAGTATTTTACGAATAGGTGAGGAGGAAAGAGACTGATTCGTGTCCTTCCTAAGAGCATTAGTATCACAGAGACTGTTCTGTTCCTAGATGGGTTACTGTTTGGTAATACCAGGTGCTGTAAGCTTGGATGTGCGGGTGGTGTAATGAACAATGAGATAGCCGAGTCACAATTCCAGATTTTTATATTCACTTACGCAGAAATAGATTTGGAAAAGATAGGAATCCCTTTCTTCTCCGCCAACTATGGGTTAATTAGTAAGACTAGTCGTGATTATTTATAAAAAATTCTTACAATCTAAAATTTTTTTCTGGCTTTAAATAACCTGGAAGAGGTTGAGCAGCCGTGAAAAAATATATCAATCTTTGAAAATATCATAGACCGAATCTACAACATTAGAAGCAGTTCTAAGAGACCACGAAAAAAAGTACCGTTAAAAATCATAAAACAAGGGAAGAAATTTAGGGGATTTATATTGAGGAAAGTATGTTTGGAAAATTTAACACCCATAATACTATACAAAGCAAAAGAAGCAGAAGACATTAGGTGGGCCAAGTGTTAAGTTTGGAATGAGTTAAGGAACAAGCAATAAGAACGAATTCGTACTTTCGCAACTATTACTGGAAGCAATAAATTACGTGAAGCTGTGAATAAGCATACACACACACAAACACACACACACACACACACAGAAATATCAATGCATTTTCTTGAATGTTTTGTAACATTTCTTATTTATTATATCTAACAGCCTTACTATTTATAGATATATATATATATATCACTCTACCCTTATTATATCTAACAGCCTCACAATCATCTCATTAAGTCGCAGACAAAACAGATTTCAAGAAATCATTTTCTTTTTTGATACAATTGAAGTTAGCCAATTTTGGTCGAAAGGCTAATTAAAGTTCAGCATGTGAACCTCAAGATGTAGCGGAAAATATAATGACAATGATTTATCGTAAATTACTGAAACTACAATGACAACGATGGATCGTAAATTACTGAAAATGCAAAGACAATGATTTATCGGTAATTACTGAAAATACAAAGACAATGATGTATTGTAAATTGATGAGACTACAATGACAATGATGTATCGTAAGTTGCTGAAAGTACAAAAAATAATTGCTTAAACCTTAGTGAGAATGTTATATCGCAAATCGTTGAAAATACAATGACCTATAGTAAATTACTGAAAATGCAGAGACAATATTTTATCTCAAATTACTGAAAACACAAAGAAAATCATGTATTGTAAAATGCTGAAATTACAAAGACAATGATGTATCGTAAATTACTGAAAACACAAAGACAATGATGCTTCGTAAGTTACTGAAACTTCAATGCGAAATATGTATCGTAAACTGCTGAAAATACAATAATGTATTGTAAAATTCTGAAATTACAAAGATAATGATATATCTTAAATTACTGAAAACACAAAAACAATGATGCTTCGTAAATTACTGAAACTTCAATGCGAATGATGTATCGAAAACTGCTGAAAATACAATCATGTATTGTAAATTACGGAAAATGCAGAAACAATGATTTATTGTAAATTACTGATAATACAACGACAATCGTATCGTGAACTGCTGAAAATACAAATACAATGATATATCGTAAATTGCTGAAAATACAAAGACAATGATGTATCGTTAATTGCTGCCACATAATTTTACAGAGAATAATCTTGGTCGTACACAATTCCACAGAAATTCTGAAGGAAAAACAACGGATCTTCTTTTCTTTTTGGGCATGGTTTAAATTTAATGCTAACATGAACATCTACAGAAGCACAATCAAGCACACATTCTCGAATAATGATACACGAAAATTTTTAATCAAAAAGGAAAATGATTTTTTTTTTTTTTGCTATTTTGATACAAACTGAAACTCCTTCCACAATGAAGAAAGGATTTAAATTGTTTATTAAAACAAAAACAAAAAAACGAAAATAAAACTAGGAGCTAGATGAAAATCAGTAAAAGGGACTCAAGGGTATTATAGATTTTGACTGAGGATAATAATTAACAAGATGGATTATGGTTGATAATTAAAATTAGATTTCATTTGGAAATAAGGCACATGGCTGTTATCCGAATATGGCTTTTGGGTCAATTAAATCTAAAGAAAAGATTAGTTGCGTTAATAAGATGTTCTTGTTTAAACTGCTTTCGTGGCGCTTAGTTTTAATCATAAGCTGATGGCTATTGTCAGCGATTGTATATTAACAAATACTGTCTATGCGTGAAAGCGAAAGCGAAAGTGAAAGTGAAATTAAAAGATCCTTTATGTTATGACTAGCAATGATTAACTGAATAATGGCAGACTGAAATACATGCATCTATTTTAATTTCTTACACCTAATCATCATTATTAAAGATAATGTGAAGCTGAATGAAAAGTGAAAATCAAGTTGTTTTCAACATGGCTGATCGCAATTAGAGCAATAAGAGAGAATCCTGCATAGTTCTACTACATTTCGCTGCAATTATCATTATTATAGCTTATGTTATTAAGTCGTGGCATAAAGTAATAACTGGGCCTCTGATAATACTGGAACGCGGTTGTTATTAAAAAGAATAGGAGATCCACAAGATAATTGTTATTAATACAATAATACGCAATTATTATTGCTATTTACTTTATTTATTAACTGGAGGCTTAAAGCCATGGTTAAAGATGGCGTAATCCTGCCTGATATTTAGCGCAATTGAAGAGAGAATTTCATTAAAATACGGCAATTAATATTCATTAAATTATGTATTTTATTTCATCTATTTATAATTTTATTATTATGGAGTCAAAGTACGAAGGAACTCGAGTAACAGTTGTAGAACTAAAGAGTAAAGTCCCCCAAAAAGTGTCATGATTTAGATATTTTTTCAATTTTTATTTACAATATGTGATACACCGTACCTATGAACACTAATGGGTATGTCTAAATGTTCATAAATACGTTGGAAACTATTGTAATTTGGGGTAACATGCTAAGTAGTCCACCACAAGCAGTGGTTTATCTAATTCACGCTGCTGGCGAGTAAATGATTTTTACTATGAAAATGCACTGCAAATGATTCTTACTATGAAAATACATTGTAAATTATTTTTACTATTGTTATATACCGTACCTATAAATATTAGTGGTTATGTCCCAGTCGTTATAAATAGGTTGGGCACTATTGTAAGTGGGGGTAATATACTGTTTATGGAGTCCACCACTTGCAGTGATTTACCTATTTCACGCCGCTGGGAGTATTTTATTTTGTTGATGTTATAAAGATTAGCATTTCATTTCCAACCTCCGTTTTGGTTATTCCTCATTCAGTAACCCTTTCTTAAGTTAATACACAATTAATTCTATTTAAAATTCATTATGATTTGGGTGCTTTATTTTAAAGATAAGCACTTCTTGTTCATTGCTGTGCACAGTGGCTCGTGTAAATTGTGATAAAACGTAATTAAAAATCAAGGTGTGACAGATAGATACGAATTACGGCAAAAAACAAAATTTCCTCAGCATGGCACTCATGGTGAGGTAATTTTGTTTTTTAGTCGTAGCAAATATATATGTTCTGTTATAACAGACATTGAGCTCTCTGTGGACCAGTTTTAATATTTGTTGTTACTAGAATCCATCTGGATTATATACCGACGCATCTATTACCTGTAATATATATATATATATATATATATATATATATATATATATATATATATATATATA
>CAHIKZ030001868.1:1507500-1520000 GCA_903632075.3 Acanthosepion pharaonis
TTTATATGTTTGCCGATCAAACAAGAATGGCTGCTTTAATGAAAGTCTGCATCTATGTCTAGGTCTCTAAGCATTTATGTGTGAATATTTACGTGCCTATAGATGAAACATTTTGAAACAGACGTGCATTGCATGCAAACATCTAATGCCTGTTTTCTTCTGTCTCCTCGTAAATGGCATGTTTGTTGCAATCTTGAAGATAAATGAGTCAGGAAGAAGACAAAAAATGACAAGTCAATAAAGTCTTAATGTGATGGAAATAAGAATCACATCTATCTATCTATCTATCTATCTATCTATCTGTTTGTTCGTATCTATCTATCTTTTTTACTATCAATCTTTGCTTACAACTCTCTATCTGTATACATAACTATATTTGCTGACATCTATCTATCTATCTATCTATCTCAGCCTGTTCATTCTTTCTTTCTATCAGTTTGTTCATATCTATCTATCTATCTATCTATCTATCTATCTATCTATCTATCTATCAGTTTGTTCGTATCTATCTATCTTTTTTAATATCAATCTTTGCTTACACCTATCTGTACTCATAACTATATTTGCTGACATCTATCTATCTATCTATCTCAGCCTGTTCTTTCTTTCTTTCTTTCTTTCTTTTTTTCAGTTTGTTCATATCTATCTATCTATCTATCTATCTATCTATCTATCTATCTATCAGTTTGTTCGTATCTATCTATCTTTTTTAATATCAATCTTTGCTTACACCTGTCTATCTGTAATCATAACTATATTTGCTGACATCTATCTATCAGTTTGTTCGTATCTATCTATCTTTTTTAATATCAATCTTTGCTTACACCTATCTATCTGTACTCATAACTATATTTGCTGACATCTATCTATCTATCTATCTATCTATCTATCTATCTATCTATCTATCTCAGCCTGTTCTTTCTTTCTTTCTTTCATTCTTTTTTCAGTTTGTTCATATCTATCTATCTATCTATCTATCTATCTATCTATCTATGCCTTTTCCTCTCGGTGTGTCTCCGTTTGGGGATAATGATTAGCGAGCCTCTTTTCTTTGACCATTAGTACTGTGTAGCGCGCTCGAACCTCTCTGGTTGGTATACCCCTTATCAGATACTTAGTCTGGTAGGCTTTGGATATTTGTTAGCGTCTCCACGTTTCTTTCTTTCTTCACTAGTTTTTCCTCTATTACTTTTTATGTTATTCGCTTCTTTCTTTGCGAAAATGGAAGAAATTTAAAGTCTTTCCTTCTTTTTTTTCTAGCCTGTTTACTTTCTGTCACATTTTTATTTTAATTTTTCTTTTTTGTTTGTTTGTTTCTTTTTCTTCCTGATTTCTTTCTTTCATTTCATTTCTTCACCATTAGTTCTGACGTGCTTTGGTCCTGTCCGCCATCGAGTGGGTCGATGTTAAAGAAAATTTGAATAGAGCCATTAAAGAAATATTTTGTGTGATAATCCTTGGCGTAGTTGCTTAGTGCTTGACGGGTCCAAATTGCACTTCCTCTGTCCAAAGCGGCACAGGTTTAAATCCTGCCAGAGAGCCTAAATTTTTCTTTAATAGGATTTCTAAAGGCAAGATTTTGGCAGCATTCACCAACTTAAACAGGGAGTACAATTAGAAGTGTTGCAGAAGATTGTCTAGAGGATGCTGTTGAAGCCAATTGCGATTCTTTGAAAAAATTATTATTTCAAGATAATATTCCAAGATATTTTTGTGTAATGTTGGTAAATATATCTGTTAAAATGACATGACAGTGATATTTTCATTTTTCGTAATTTAGACGACGCTGTATCCATCGAACATAATATATATATATATATATATATATATATATATATATATATATATATATATGTGTGTGTGTGTGTGTGTGTGTGGATATAATATTAGTGCAGACCCTCCGTCTATTTATTAAACACTATATTTATTTTCGCCTATCGGTATGCTTTCCTCTAGGGGAAAACGCCATTAGTTCTGATGTGTTCTAGTCCTGTCCGCCATGGAGTGGGTCGATGTTAAAGAAAATTTGAATAGAACCTTTAAACACAGATTTAATTTTTTTCTGACTCTCGAAATAGACATATATGCTCAGCTTCGTATTCCTAACATAAACCAAGCAATTTGTAAAGAAAGAGGATGATTTTTTTAAAATTATTAATTCGGCAAATTTTATAACTTAAACTTTATTTTGTTTAGTGGACACTCCTATTTGAGAAGACGTCCCGTTTATTTATCAAACAGTATATTTAGTTATTTTCATTTACCGGACTGAATGTTCGGGAAATCTTATTATAGAAAAATATACGGTCTCCGTATCTAATCACTTTTTACGAATAATCATGCCAGTTGTCAAAAATAAATGAATATACTGTTTGCTAAATTAACAGCGCTTCTAGTCAAATACGAGTATCCACTAAAAATAAAGTTTAAGCATTATACTATAGATGTATATAAATAAATAAAAAAAACTGTATTGACATAGATATTATGATATCAAAACGTGTCTATGTAAATCGATGACACAAAGACTACAATGAATAATAAAATTGTTTAAAGAGTATTACTTAGAGCGGCAAAAGACAGAAAGGTGTGGAGAGCCACGCATGCTCTCTGTTGAAACTTGAATAAAGCATGGAATAATAATAATACAACACAAAATGTACTTAAACGAAATGTATTGAAACAAGAACGTGTACACAATATTTACAGATAGTTTGGTATATTCTTGGGAAGACCGTTCCTGTAGAATGGTTTGACTTAGTCGCAATCGGGCAGAGTCTCTGGATTGCATCTCTTCTTCCTCCCCCGTCTTCCCGGTACCAACCATATTTATATGGTCGATACTCCACTATGTAAATTAGGTGGATCCTACCACAACACTATCAAAACGTGCTTATTAGCCTCTTACGTTAATCTGACTCCCTTTCTTTTTATACTGTTGTTCTCTCAATATAAAACTCAGGACGTACTCAAATTTTATGAGGATCTGCAGAAAAGGTAATAGCTGAGCCGCGAATTGAAGTGATTAATATTGTAATGGTTTCGGAAGCAAAATCTCGGGAGTCTGCTTCACAAAGTAACTCTTCTTTTTCTGAATCTATCTCAGTGGAACTTCCTTCAGACCATTAGAAAACGAAGGAGATGAACAGAATTTGTCCCCGTGTATATAGTATGGGAGGTCTTGGTGGTAAAAACGTCTGAACTGGTAGAACTATGTAATGTACCTATTTAACACGTGGAAATAGCGATAGAATAGTATATATAGTGGAAAATAATAAAACACCGACAAGGCTGCATAAAAGCTTTTGAGCCCCTGTCAAACATGGCAAATGAGGACTGACATTTCCAGTGTGATGTGGCAGAGGGACTTCATTTTTTGTCTGATCTGGCCCTTGCAAATGCAGAGTATGGCAGATCAAGTATTCTGGAAAAGTACAAAGAACTGACAACGTTCTCGGGCAAATTTAATGATGGATCGTGTCCACGAGTCCCACTCGAGGCCAGAGATGAGACGATCAAGGCAAGGAGTCTCATTTAGCGCACAGCTCTTTATCATGTACTGTAAGCTTCGGATGGTATAATGGGCTTACGGATATAGCAGGTTGAAAAATATATTCTCGTACTATCACCGAAGTTAAGCATCATCGATTCTGGTCATCACCTAGGTGGGTGACCCTCTGAGAAAAATAGGAGATGTATGTGTTGTAGAGTAGTTTCACAGTGGAGGCTTGTATTTCACTAAGTCGGTCCTAAAATAGGTTCGACGTACAAAACGTTAGGAACTTGATATAATAGTTAATGACGCAGCAATCTAGTTGTGGTGGTTGATACTTTAAAATCCGACTAACGGTCGTCCGACATCGACTGACTGACCAACTCGCTGAGCGACAGCGACTGCTACTACTCCTACTTATTATAGGTGGGGGGTCTATTAACTATAGAATAGGTGTGTTTCAGTGTAACAGTAAGCTTGGAAGTACGGATGGTATAATGGGCTTATGGTCATAGCAGGTTGAAATACCTATTCTCACACAATCACCGAATATAAGCAACGCCGATCCTGGTCAGTCCCTAGATGGATGACCGCTTGGGATTACGAGGTACTGTAATCTTCGATGTGGTATAACGGGCGTACGGACATAGCAGATTGAAATACTTGTTCTTGTACGATCAGCGATGTTAAGCAACGTCGATCCTGGTCAGTACTTAGGTGGGTGACTGCTTGGGATTATCAGTTACTGTAAGCTTGGCTGTATAGATGGTATAATGGACATACGGCCATATCTCGTTGAAACACAGGTTCTCGTACGACCAGCGAAATTAAGCAACGTCGATCCTGATCTGTATCTAGTTGGGTGACCACTTTGGAATACCAGGCGCTTGATGGGCACATGGTATAATGGCTTTACGGCCATATCTTGTTGAAACACCGATTCTCGTATGATTTGCGAAGTTAAGCAACGTGGATCCTGGTCAGTACCTAGGTGGGTGACCGCTTGGGAATATCAGCTGATGTAGAACTTAGATGCGTGGGTGGTATATTGGGCTTACGCCAATATCACTTTGAAACACTCGTTCTCGTACGATTAGCAAAGTTAAGCAACTTCAAGCCTGGTCAGAACATAGAGGGGTGACCGCTTGGGAATAACATGTGCTGTAAAACCTGTATCTTCAAGTCGTGTAATAGATAACGGCTCGAAATAGAAAATTGGAGAGGGAGTTCCAGTTACAGTCGAGGTTCATCATCATCATCATCATCATCATCATCATCTACCCCCTTTACTTCTCTAATCGTAGGGCGGATCCGAAAGCAGAAGCCACATTAACTCTTTTCCACACACGGTCTATCAAATTCTGGTACATTCATACCTGTCCATTGTTTAACATTATATTACCAGTTTTTGTGTTGTCGTTCTCCTTTACCTCCACCTTTAACGGTGCCTTGCATGATGGTCTTGCACAGGCTGCCGTGCTTTGTAATGTGTACATACCACGTCATTTTTCTCCGTTCGACATTGAAGAGAAGAGGTTTCTGGTGTCCCACGAAACTTTGAACCCTTTTCCACAGAAACTCATTGTTTTTTTTTTTTGGTCCCAATAGAAAATTCTAAGGAGTTTTCTCATGCATTTGTTGTCAAATGATATATTCACTTACTCGTAAATACCATTGAGAAGGGTATAAATTCACCTCTTCTTCTCCAGATTTGGGTTAATTAGGAGAACTTGTATCAATCAAAGCCATTATTATCTCCAAAGAATTCTTGCAATCTTAAAATATTTCTTGGGTTTAAATAACCTGCACAGGTTTGATAAGGCGTAAACAAACAAGCGATTGGTCAAGATAAAACACTTATTTCAATATTACGATTCTAAGCATTTATTATGTTGTGGATTCGAGATGAAATTCAGTCTCCAATGAATGACAAACGCAAGAATTAAAGATAAGAAATTAAATGTATTTACAGAATAATACAAAGGGTAATTCTGTTAGTAAATCCAGGAACGCGGTTAGTTGTCATAATAATATGTATATATACAGTCTCGAAGTTGGACTTCCTTAGAGTCTACGTGCTTGTAACTGACTTCTACAAGCGGTTACCTCACACTATTACTCTACCTCCAACTCAATCACAATCCCTGCTCACTCTCCCAATCTCTCTATCTCCGTATATTCTGACTGACTGTGGGTATTTAACGGCAGCAGTCCCAGTAACACTCTGGTCGAGTCCACTTATATGAAAAAGGCGAGGACCCCATAACATATTATTATTATTATTACTACTACTACTACTACTGCTGCTACTACTACTACTACTACTACTACAGTAGAATACCTGACAACCGGACTAAGAAGACCTTCCCGATATGAGGAATTGGTTACAAATTCCTGATATGAAGGGTTATATTTAGATTAAAATAAAAGAACTGAAATCAGGTTTAAACTTTATTTTTATTATTTCCTTCGATTTCTGTTGTTTACACATTTCCTTCCGAGTTTCACCCAGAGACCTAAGCTTCATCTATGGCTTCATTACATTTACATATGGCTTCATTACATTTTTCAATCATAACTTTTATAAAAAAATAAAAAAAACGAAACAAAACAAACTAATCACAGACGTTTTATATACATAAAGCTCTTCGTAATGTGTGAACTGTACTTGAGAGTATAATTTTTTGTATTTTTGAGGCATTATTATTATTATTATTATTATTATTATTATTATTGTTATGGGGTTCACCCCTTTTTCATACAAGTGGACTCGACAAGTGTGTACTTATACTGATGCCAGTGAATACCCGGTAGACAGAGATACACTGATAGAGCGATAAAGTTAACAATGCGAGATTAAGAGTGTGAGGTAACCGCTTTGTAGGAGTCACAGTTGTGAGCACGTAGACTCAGAAGAAGTCCTACTTCGATACTGAATTTCCCAGACTGTATATATATTATTATTGCTACTAACCGCATTTCTGGATCTACTAACCGTATTAACAATTGTATTATTACGTCAATACATTTATTTGCTATATTTCATTCCTGCGTTTGTCATTCATTTGAGACAGGATTTCATCCCGGAATCCACAGCAAATTGGAGACGAAGATTCGAACTCACACAGAAAGAAAAAACAACAAAACAATTTCCCCTCATCGTCGACAACGAATTGGCGACGAGTGATTCAAACTCACACGAGAAGAAGAAACAGAAAAATCCTCCCCTCTTCCACAACAAATTGACGACGAGCGATTTGAACTCACACAGGAAGAACAAACAACAAAAAAATTTTCCCTCGTCGTCCACAACAAATTAGCGACAAAGAGTTACGAGTTACGTCAATGCATTTATTTGCTATATTTCATTCCTGCGTTTGTCATTCATTTTGAGAGCGGATTTCTTCCAAGAATCTACAACAATTATTATTATTATTATTATTATTATTATTATTTAATTTCTGGTGTGTACTCAATTCTTTTCGGGTCCCATCCAAAGACCTAAGGCCAGAAATGGCAACACGATATTCTCCACTGAGCAATTAAAAAAAATCACACATATTTTAGATAGATAAAGCCCTTCATAACGTGTGGGCTGTACTTGTGAGAACAATTTATGTATTTCTTTAAGGCATGGGCTGCCAGCAATCCCTTCACTGACTCTATTAAAACTTTTTCCCATTAATTCGATGGCTCCAACTACAACTGAAATTGTTGATGTTCTCATGTGCCACAATTATGAGATTTCGATTTCAAGATACATTGCAGTCTTCAGGAACTAGCATTTCAATAAGGAGACACTTGTTTTGTTTGCGGTCTCAAATAACGATGTCTGAAGTCCCCTAAAATTGTTACAGGCCCTATCTTCTGTAACCGGGTCTGGGTTGTGTTCATACAAATTTCTTGTAGTTTCCTTTCTGTCGAAGTTGCAGATATTCCAGTGCAGATATTGCTTCAATCTATCATGCCATGTTTTATATTCAGTGGGTGCCAATACCGTGCAACCTGATACAAGATGGTTAATTGTTTCTGGATATTATTATTATTATTATTATTATTATTTTTATTTTCTTTAATTTCTGGCGTTTACACATTTCTTTCCGGGTCCCGCCCAGGGACCTAAGGTTAGAAATGGCGTCATGACACTTTCCACTGACAAAAAAACAAAAAAACAAAAAAAGAATTAAATTACATAGATAAAGCCCTTCGTAAGGTGTGGGCTGTACTTGTCAGAACAATTTTTTGTATCTCCTTGAGGCATGGACTTCCAGGAATCCCTTCAATTAGTCTACTGCAATCTTTTCCAACCAATCCTAGGACTCCAACTACAACAGGGATTGTTGATGTTCCCATATGCCACATTTTCGAGATTTCTATTTCAAGGTCCTTGTACTTTGACAACTTTTTGAATATCTTCAAAGATACATTGCAGTCAGCAGGGACTGCCATATCAATAAGGAGGCACCATTTTTGCTTGTGGTCTTTAATAACAATATCTGGCCGGTTGGCCTTGATTGTTCTGTCCGTGTGTATTGTGTAGTCCCATAGAATTGTAACAGGTCCTATCTCCGTAACCGGGTCTGGGTGGTGTTCATACCAGTTTCTTTCAGTTTCCTTCCAATAGAAATTACAGATTTTTTATTATTATTATTATTATTATTATTATTATTATTATTATTATTATTATTCAGTGGGAAATTGTTAAAATACGGATGAAATTTACTTTTGTACATTTTTTAAATAATAGTCGAAATTCCTTTTTACTAAAAGTTGTAAGTCAGACTAATTTTTGGGGAAGCATAAATGCAAGTATAGAATAGATTTGGGTTGAATATGCATACAGGTTTAGTTAAAGAGTTAGTATTGTTATGGGATTAGTATATAAAACATATAAAACATTTGGATTAAACTATACAAGAAAGACACCAGCTTATCGTGTTAGGAATCCGGGGGAATTAACTAAAATCCAAACAGGATGAAATAAAAATCAACAGTACACTATTTACATTATTCGGACTATTGTCCTCATCTTTGTCGCAATATTTATTACAACGTTTCGGCCGTAGTACGCTCCGGTCTTCTTCAGGTTGTTGGAATGTCGAACTGAAGACTTTATTTCGATCACTGGGGTAGAGTGTTCTAGTTCCACATGCCATGTCTAATGGATGTCAGTTATCAGTTATCTCCTGCCTAATTCTCTCTCCAAGTTCTCCACCACCGTAACCAGGTATTGAACTCACACTCTTTGGGTCCTGTCACTGGATCTAACTAACGCCACTGTGCTATGTGTCCTTGAGGATAAAGGATGCAAGAGGTAAGAAAAAAAGAACAAGCAAAAGGATGATGAAAAAGTAAGAAAGAACAAAGGCATATAAAAGAAAGAAAGAAAAATTTAAAAAGAATGAAAGAAGAAGAAAAGAAGAAAGAAAAAAAAGAAAGAAAGAATATTGTTGCCATATTTGGTCAGTTGCTCCTTCTATTCATCTCAAGGTTCCTGGCAAAACCCAGTGAAGGATCTGCAATGTAATCGATCCTGACTTGGCACCATGATTTCCATCACTATCTCATCACCTGGCATCTCACTGTCTTTTCTACAAATATTTTCATGGCTACTGCTCCAATAAGCTTTTTGTCTGGTGCCCAGAATATGTGAGTTGAAGTGTGCTACTAGATTGGCATCTAGGTCACACTTTTTTACAACTGAAATCACTTCTACTCCAACAGTCTCACTTTCCACGCGTGGAACTCACTTACTTTCGCTTGCTTTCCTGACAACTATAATGTTCAAAATTCAATCACCATCTTCTATCTTCTTGAAGCCCATTCATCCTTTCCTTGTTTCCCCGCTATACCCAGTCTTTTCTCTCACCTTCATTTTCTATAACCCCCTGCATACTACGGGAATTCCTACCTTGATTGAGGTGACATGATTTAAAAAAAATAACAACAAAGGATACGTTTTCATAGGAAGAACAGAAAGAGAAAAAAAAAATTAATGTAAGTAGAATAAAATAAAAAAAAAAGGAAGAAAGGAAAAAATAAATAAATAAGTTTATTTTTCAGTTCAGAACCTTCTCAGTCTAGATTAGAGGTTCATCCCTAGTTTTCGTTCAGTATTAGTTTACCGGTTTCTTCTAAATTCTACTTCAATTCTATACTTAACACCTGTGCCTAAAGTCTGAAATTTATACTATTATTGAGCTACTGGTTGTTGACCATGTTTGCCGTAGTCTCTGAATATGGAATCCAGTGAAGTCCGTAATGTCTTCAATATCAGAGGTTAGCAGTGAAGATTCGGAGAAAGTAGCGACTGTTAATTCTTTAAGTCTTCGATATCAAGTTGGCAGGGAAGATATCTTTTGGAGAAAAAACAAAATGGCTGCCTTTATACACGTCGGATTGAATATTTTGAGCTTTCTGATTGGTTAACCCTTCTATTGGTGCACTAAAATGATTCAACTCATTTTGGTTGGCTCACTAGTACATATACCCAAAATACTGTAACACTGGTTGCTTCTGATGTCCTTGCATTCTCTTTCACTCCATTACATCTCAGTGGCGTTATTACCTTGGTCGGGGTGAATTTATTAAAAAAAAAAAGATAAATTAAAATGAATGAACAATAGGAATATTTTGAAATGATGGAGGACAAAATTGAAAAGTAAATGATTAGAATAACATAAATGACGAAAAAAGAAAAGCAATAAAGAGATAGGAAAAAACCCGATTTAAATGAAGTGATCTCAACCACTCCAAAATATGTCATTGGGCGCTAACAATAAAATATTAACATTGTCGGCCATTTTGTTTACTTGAATTTCTTTCTCTTTTTTTCTTGAAACCTCGCTTTTTGTTTTTGGCAAGGAAACCATGCCAAGAATAAGAACAATACAAGATTAATAAGCACTTTTATCAGATTTTGGTGTTTGGCTTTTGTTGAAGTGAAACAGAAGAGCGACATTTTGTTGGAAACTTCGTTTGGCCTGATATTGTTGTTTGGAAAATGATTCAGGGCTTGGGAGGTGATCTTTCTTTTTTCAGATACCTAAACAGATTTTGAGGCAAAGAAAGGGAGATAATTTCATAAAAGACACAAGTCACACTGGTGAAGTGTTAAAGAACAAAAGAAATATTTAGAAAAGGAGAAATGTTGAACGAATGCAACAAAGAAAACAAATAAATAATGGATGAAATTGGGAAGAAATAACAAAGGAAATGAAGAAGACTGAAAAAGAAAGAAGAAATAAAAGAATATAATAATAAGAATAAAGGTGAATGAATGAAAAAATAAAGAAAAGAAAGAAAGAATGGCATAGGGAAAATCAAGGAAGAAAGAAAAAAGGAGGACGAAAAATATAGATGAATGAATGAATGAATAAATAAAAATGTCAGGAAAAATAAGAATGCAAGAAAGGAAAAAAATTAATATAAAGAAGAAAGAATATATGAGAAGAATAAAAGAAAAAAGAAAGAAAAATGAAAGGAAGAAAGAAAAAGGAAATATAGATTAACGAATGAACGAATAAAGGAAAATGTCAGGAAAAATTAGAATACTAGAAAGGAAAAATTCTTTAATATAAAGAAGAAAAAAATGAGAAGAATAAGATAAAAAAGAAAGAAAAATTAAAAGAAGAATGAAAAAAATGAAGAAAAATACAGATGAATGAAAATGAAAATGACAGGAAAAATAAAAATATAAGAAGGAAAAAATGTTTAATATAAAGAAGAAAAAAGATTTGAGAAGAATAAGAGAAGAAAAGGAAGAAAAATGAAAAGAAGATAAAAAGGGGGAAGGAAAATATAGATAAATGAATGGAGGAATGAAAATGATAGAAAAAAAGAATACAAGGAAGGAAAAGTTATTTAATATAAAGAAGAAAAAAGCGATATGAGAAGAATAAGAGAAGAAAAAAAAAGAGAAAATAAAGGGAAGAAAGAAGAAAAGAGGAAGGAAATTATAGATAAATGTACAGAGGAATGAAAATGATAAAAAAAAGATTACAAGAAAGGAAATGTACTTCAATATAAAAAGAAAAAGTGAAGAAAACCAAAGTAGAAAAGAAAGAAGAATCTTTTCTAAAAAAAGATTTGAAATCGCTAAAAAGAATGATTACTTGCATTATTTACATTATTCGAACTCTTATTCTCATCTTCATTGCTATATTCACGACGTTTCAGCTGTCCTACGCTCCGGCCTTCTTGGTGCTTGGAATTTCGAACCAAAACTTTTATTTCGTCCACCAGGGTAGATTGTTCTAGTTTCACGTGCCATTCCTCTTCCATTGTGAATATCTCAAAGATGTGGATAACAGTCCAAATAATGTAAATAATGCAAGTAAACATAATACCTCATCTCAGAGATATGGACAGAAAATGAACGAAAAGCATATTAGAGAAAAGGAAAATAGAGAATAAAAAAAAAAACAAAGAAGAAAAAACAAATGAAGGAAAAAACATAAATGCAAGAAAAGGGCAGGAAGTTGTGAAGAGCCCTAATCATCAACGTTATGAAGAGACACAACACTAATAATAAGAAGAAAATGAGGATTGTTATAATTGATTTATTTTATTATTGTTGTTTTTGTTACATTAGAGGCACAGTGGGGGGATGGATAGCAGCTCAGATTGAAGAATCGGAAAGGCGAGTTTAAATTCCAGTTTAATCCATTACAATCATTCATATTAAAACATGAATGTAATAGGTAAAGGTATGAATCCTCTTTTTTTTCCTTCGCCACAAGCTATGGAGAACTAGACGGACAGACCAGGCCTTGGATGGCAACTGATTTACTGCAGAAAGAAATGGCAATCTACTACAGGAAATAATCTGCCTCGTCAGTCATGTATCGAAAGATAAATGATCGCCTAAGCGTATATAATGCATGACACATAACTGACTGACTTGTTAAGCATACATAAAAAATAAGGTGTGGGATTGACTGCTGACCTGAGATGGAACAAATACATTGAGTCAATTGCTTCGTCCACCGCAAAGAAAGTTGGCTCC
>CAHIKZ030001868.1:1525000-1565000 GCA_903632075.3 Acanthosepion pharaonis
GAGTTCAACCGAACAGTCGCCCTGGGGAGTTGAGCGACTGGCCTGACCTGACGATATTCAGTCACCCCCCCACGAGGGTGTCATGTGGCACAAAACGTGGGTTCAGGGAGACATTAGGCTCAAAAAATAGCCCATTTGAACCCGTATAAACGGGTTCAGGCCCGGTTTTACCTCCCCGTAGCCTCCTTCGGGTTCCTCTCCGTCCGTAGACAGAGAGTTCAACCGAACAGTCGCACAGGGAGTGACTGGCTCGACTGACTGACAATATTCAGTCACCCCCCCCACGAGGGTGTCATGTGGCACAAGGCCTTTTTAACGTGGGAATTCCTCCCATTTGAACCCGTATGAACGGGTCCAGAGAGACTCCGTTCGGCGTACGGGTTCCTCGCCCGTAGGAAGAGTTTAACCGATCGGTTCAAAAGTGAACGACTGACTGACAATATTCAGTCACCCCCACGAGGGTGTCATTGGCACAAGGCCTTTTAACGTGGGAATTCCCGAGCCATCAGGCTCGGCCAGCCCATTTGAACCCGTTAAACGGGTCCAGGGCCAGTTTAACCTCCCCGAAGGAGACTGGGCTCGGGTTTGCAGTCGGTTCAAAAGTGAACGACTGACTGACGATATTCAGTCACCCCCCCACGAGGGTGTCATGTGGCACAAGGCCTTTTTAACGTGGGCATTCCCGAGCCATTAGGGCTCAGGCAAAATAGCCCATTTGAACCCGTATAAACGGGTTTCAGGAGACTCCGCCTTCCCGTAGCCTCCTTCGGGTTCCTCTCGCCCGTAGGAAGAGAGTTTAACCGCAGTCGGTTCAAGTGAACGACTGACTGACAATATTCAGTCACCCCCCACGAGGGTGTCATGTGGCACAAGGCCTTTTCGGTTTCATCAGGCTCGGCAAAAATAGCCCATTTGAACCCGTATAAACGGGTCGCCTTCGGCGTAGCCTCCTTCGGGTTGAGCGCCCGTGGAAGAGAGTTTAACCGTGCAGTCGGTTCGAACGACTGACTGACAATATTCAGTCACCCCCCACGAGGGTGTCATGTGGCACAAGGCCTTTATGGGAATTCCGGGCATTGGCTGGGCAAAAAGCCCATTTGAACCCGTATAAACGGGTTCAGGGCTGAGCGACCTCCTCGAAGGAGACTCCCGCCCGGCGTAGCCTCCTTCAGGTTCCTCTCCCGTAGGAAGAGAGTTGAACCGCAGTCAGTTCAGAGGTGAACGACTGACTGACGATATTCAGTCACCCCCACGAGGGTGTCATGTGGCACAAGGCCTTTTTAACGTGGGCAAGCCATTAGGTCGGGGCCCATTTGAACCCGTATAAACGGGAGGCGAATTTAACCTCCCCGAAGGAGCCCTTCGGCGTAGCCTTCTTCAGGTTCCTCTCGCCCGTAGGAAGAGAGTTGAAAAGTTCAAGGTGAACGACTGACTGACAATATTCAGTCACCCCCCACGAGGGTCATGCGGCACAAGCCCTTTTAACGTGGGAATTCCCGAGGGTTCATTTGAACCCGTATAAACGGGTTCAGGGGTTTACCTCCTGAAGGAGACTCCGCCCATCGGCGTAGCCTCCTTCGGGTTCCTTCCGTCCGGAGACAGAGAGAGTTAAACCGAGCAGTCTGTTCAAAAATGAACGGCTGACTGACAATATTCAGTCACCCCCACGAGGGTGTCGTGGCACAAGGCCTTTTTAACGTGGGAATAGGCTCGGCCAAAAAAATAGCCCATTTGAGCCCGTATAAACGGGGAGTTTACCTCCCGAAGGAGACTCCGCCCTTCGGCGTAGCCTCCTTCGGGTTCCTCGCCCGTAGGAAGAGGCAGTCAGTTCAGAGGTGAACGACTGACTGACAATATTCAGTCACCCCCCCCGAGGGTGTCGTGGCACAAAGGCCTTTTTAACGTGGCATTCCCGAGCCACTAGGCGCATTTGAACCCGTATAAACGGGTTTATTAAGTCGGCGTAGCCTCCTTCGGGTTCCTCTCCCGGAACAGAGTTAAAGTGCAGTCAGTTATGAACGACTGATGACGATATTCAGTCACCCCCACGAGGGGTGTCATGTGGCATCCCTTTTTTAACGTGGGCAGCCAAGGCTCGGTCAACCCATTTGAACTCGTATAAACGGGTCCCGAAGAACTCGCCCTTCGGCGTAGCCTTCTTCGGGTTCCTCTCGCCCGTAGGAAGAGAGTGAACCGTACCCAGTCAGTTCAGGTGAACGACTGACTGACAATATTCAGTCACCCCCCACGAGGGTGTCATGTGGCACAAGGCCTTTTAACGTGGGAATTCCCGAGCCATTAGGCTCGGCAAAATAGCCCATTTGAACCCGTATAAACGGGTTTCAGGGCCGGGAAGGAGAATCGGCGTATGGAATCTCCGTCCGGAGACAGAGAGTTAAACCGAGCAGTCTGTTCAAAAATGAACGGCTGACAATATTCTCACCCCACGAGGGTGTCTCGGCCACGTGGGAATTCCCGAGCCATTAACAAAAAATAGCCCATTTGAGCCCGTATAAACGGGAGGGTCTTTCCGCCCTGTAGCCTCCTTCAGTTCCAGCCCGTAGGAAGACATCCAGTTCACCTGCCTACTCCTGAGGCGCAGTATTTATTAAGTATGGGAATAGTCCAATAAGATCCCATAACAAAAGCATCTCCGCGTCCTTATGGGTGTTGAATCATTTTCCACCCTGTAAGCCCTTTCCCACAACATGGAATGCTTCACGCTACTCTATCTCTCGTTCCAGGGCAAACGTTCAGAGGGTCTTTTGTACTACCAGTTCAGCCACATCCACAGAGCTGAATCACTCCCATCTCCTACATTCGGACTGCTTCTTCACAACGAGCACTACTTTGTGGAACAAACTCTCACATAGATCCTTTGCCGAACACTAGAGTCTTAACCTCTTCAAGTCTGGGTCCAATTATTATCTATCCTGCATATCCTTCTTTTACATTCACATCACACACCTTACTCAATGACGTTCTACATTGAGTGGCTCTTGAACCTTGTTTAATTTTTAATCAATTCATTTGAGATGAATTGCAAGGCAATAAAGCCTCTAAGACGCAACGAGAAAGAACAATAAACAATGACATGAATTAATAAGTCAGAAGCTAACGATTAACATTGAATTTAACCTTTTGAAGAACAAATTTGACTAAGAAGCAAGAAGCCGGAAGAGAGTTTCACTAGTGAAAATTATGACAGAAGGAAATTCTAGCATACAACTTACGGTTATATCCAACAATTTAAATGATGAGACCTTAACGCTAATCTAGTACTGTGATTAAATTCATACGTACCATAGAAGGAAGTTTATCAGAACAATTACCATGAAAGTATTTGCAGAAAAGGCACAGGATAGCTATATTATAGCGGTGCGAAAGTGACTGAAGCCGAGATGTCAAGTCAGATATTGCATATATTTCAGAAATGGAAATTAACTGATTGAGTAAAGTATTGGGTGAAAATTAATAAATAAATATTTGAATGTGAAAGAGGACGACCAAAGTTCACCTAGAAATGGAACTTATAAATATACTGGAAAAAAATGATTGTTCATTTTACTGCTTTAGTAAGTACCAAAGACTTCCTGCTATATTGTATCTTTACAAGAAGAAGATCGGACCAAAAACGGTAAACTGTTGCCATATCTGAATGAAAGCTCTTTGGTTTTCCAGTCTTAGTTCAAAAGCGTCTTCTCAGCCTTGTGGGTAAAGAATTATTTCCCACTCTAATTTCCATTTTCCACAGACGAAAAGCTACAAGCCTCTCGCTAATCTGTTAATATTTCCTTGTCAAATGTTCTGACAATCTAACTTCTACCATTTCTGACCTTCCCAGCAGGCAATGTGCACTGGGACGAATCATCCATATTTCCTTCCAATCCTAAGAAGGAATTTAGATTTGGACATCTCGCAGAGTAACGCTACTTGTGGAACAGACTCCCAAGAGAATGCTTATATAATCTTTATTAACTTAATCTCTTCAATTTGGTGTCAACATTTATCTATTCTATATATCCTGATAATCGACACTTTTTAAATCTTCCTCATGCAGAGTCTCATTCTATAAGACTCTACCTTGAGTGGCACTCGAACCTTGTATTGGGGAAAAAAAAAGAACGAAAAACATCTGATTCAGCTTCAGTTTTATGACAAATTTCAACGTTGCCACAAACCTATTAAAATGACATCAAAGGGTCAATTAATCTCGTGACATTAAATTCTGGCCAATTAATTTCTTGTTGTAATTTCCTTTATATGCAGATCTCCACGTAAAGAATGTCAATATTAGCCAGTCTTGATTAATATTAATAAACGCAGAGGATATTTTCCAGACTGGGAAATACGACAAGAAATAAGTTTGGTCGATTTCTCATTACAGCTACACAATATTTCATTGTTTAATGTTTAAATGACAAATAAGCAAAATTACAACTTATAACGTTGCACCTTAATTTTATCTATCTATCTATCTATCTATCTATCTATCTATCTATCTATCTCTCTCTCTCTCTCTCTCTATCTATCTATCTATACATATATATATATATATATATATATATATATATATATATATATATATATAAAGAAATATAGTCTTAAGGTGTGCTATATTTATGGGATAAAGTGCTCAATATCAGAGATAGAGTGTGTAAAAATAGAAGTGAACATAGAAGTCAACACTTAGAGGCGACAGTCTGTTTCATGCTATATGCAATCGTCAGGCCACATATGTTGTTATTTTCTCGCTATTTATATATATACGGGTTAGTGGTGCATTGTGGGTATTCTATTATGGCGGTTATTTTTTACCGGAAGTCGCTTTGTTTATTTATTTGGGTCAAATTATATTGCTCGTTTTTATTTTTTTGTTTCTTATTTTATATATTTATTTTTAACTTTTTAATATATTTAATTAAAAATATACAAATAAATTGACCTAAATTCATCAAGTAAATAGACAAACCAATCCCAAAAAAAAAAAACTGTTCCGCCAAAAAAATAATAGTTAGAATGAACTACAACATCAAACCCCAAATTGAACAAATAGCTTGAATTAAATTTCAAACCAAACAAAACTGTTAAATTGATATAAACAATTTTTACTACGTTAGAAATAAAAATAAGTTTAAAACGAGCAATATAATTTGACCCAAATAAATAAACAAAGCGACTTCCGGTAAAAAATTAATAGAATTCAATGCACCACTATATATATATAAATAGCCGAGAAAATAACAGCATATTTGACGATTTTAGGGAGTGTTGGTTTCACTTCTATATTTATATATATATATATATATAAGAACCTGACTGTTTATCTATGTTTGTTCATACCCACATCTATCTATCTATCTATCTATCTATCTATCTATGTTCATATGAACAGACTTTGTTCATATCTCTCGCTTTCCCTCTCTCCATCAGTCTATTTCTATCTATCTATCTATCTATCTATCTATCTATCTATCTATCTATCTATCAGCCTGTCTGTCTGTCTATTTATCTATCTCTGTTCATATCAGACTCGATCGATATCTCCTTATGTGTCTATGTATCGTTCTTTGTTCATAGGAACAGGCTTTATTCGTATATATCTCTTTCCGTCTCTTCATATCTATCTATTTATCTATAGTTTTTTCTTCATCTGAACAGATATTGTTTATGTCTCTTTCCTTTCTCTATTGGTCTATTTGTATCTATCTATCTAGCTAGCTGTCATTCCTTGTTGAAATGAGAGACTTGGTTCATATATCTCTCTCTATGACTCTCACTATCATAGTCTATTCATATCAATCTATCTATCTATCTATCTATCTATCTATCTATCTTCATATAAACAGACTTTTTCATATATCTCTTGCTTTCCTTCTCTCTCTCTCTCTCCCTCTCTCTCTATCTATCTAACTTTTTATCTATCTAACAGCCCGTCTGTTTATCTATGTCTGTTCATATCCTTCTCCTTTCTCTCTCTCTGTTTGTATATCTGTCTATCTATCAGAGTGATAGTGTGTCCTACCTTTCAATTAAACAGACACAACTCTGAATAGCACTTTTTCTTTTGTATAATAATTGCCAATGTCAGTGTGTCACACTTTTTCAATTCAAGGGACATAACTCTCAATATCTCATCTCCTTCACTGTTGAACTTTTAAAAGGTAAGTTTAAATATTAATGGATTACTGAAATGCACCAATCAATTTTGTGTTCTTGTGTAGTTTATTGTTGCCTATCGCATCTTCTCCCGCCTAGCTATTGTGATGAAGGCTCAATCAAGAGCCCTCCTATAAACCGGCATTTAAGATATATATATATATATATATATATATATATTACTTATTATAAAACGCAGATTGTGTGTGTGTGTGTCTGTACGTTTATATATAGGATCAGATTTCCTACATTTTTCAACCGATTTCAACAAAACTTCACAGGACTACGTAAAATTACCTTGCAGTGGTTCTGACAGCGCCAAAAATTGGAAAAACACAATTGTTTTTGCAGGAAATCAATTTGAAAACACGATAAAACACGATTCTGTCACCAGAATGAAAGGGGGACAACTCATATCTTATTATAAAACCTAAGTTGTTTGTGTGTGTGTATTTGTTTATATATGGGATCGGATTTCCTACATTTTTCAACCGATTTCAACAAAACTTCACTTTTTTTGGCAGGTAGTGTTTCTTATTGTCTTGCACACTTTTTTCTTTATTTTTACATTCAGAATGCTTTAAAAATTCCATTTACAAGACAATTGTTTATAATAAAATTCTATTCAATCGGTAGACTCATAACGGTTGAAAGCAATGTTTTTGTTTGAGTTTGACCAATTCGTAAAAAAAAAAACAAACAAAACAAAACAAAACAAAATCTAATTAAGACATGCGTATCCGTCAACCTTAAACAATAATCTTTGTCAATTTTATTTTTCAGTCTTTATGATGGTCAATACTTGATCTATCTCTTACTGTTACATCTCCGGGCAACGCCGAGCTCTCCTGCTAGTATATATATATATATATATATATATATGACGTTTTAAAATTCTCATATGAAGAGCTTCCTTTCCGAGGATTTTGTATTTATATATTATAAATGTAAATGTCGCGGCCACTCGAATATGGAGGATTCCAGTCTATTAGAGTGATAGCTAAGCCCCCCCACACGCCTGCTGACGCCAAGGTTTCCGTCTATTTATACATTAATATATATATATATATATATATATATATATATATATATATAGTGTGTATTTAGGCAGCATCTTTTCATTCATACACGTTTCATTAAATAATATAGACAAAGTGTTGTCTATTCATTTTATGTAAACTCTTTTCATAAAGTCTAATAAGTTTAATAACATTACAATTGAACGAAGAAAGAAATTCACAATATTGATCCATATTTTTTTTATATAATCTTAAATTAAAGCTTAGATTATATTAAGAAAATATGGATCAATATTATGAATTTCTTTCTTTGTTCAATTGTAATGTTATCAAACTTATTAGACTTTATGAAAAGAGTTTACATAAAATAAATAGACAACACTTGTTTATATAATTTAATGAAACGTGTATGAATATATATATATATATATATATATATATATATATATATATATATTAACATACAACGTGTGTTAGCACGTGCGACACCCTGTCTTCATCAGCCGCCGACCAGGGGTGATGTCACGGTTTCGGTGGCTATGGCGGGACCGCCACCCCTGGCGCCACCAGCAGCGTTTGCCACCAGACAGAGTATGAAGATAAGCTAATTGATCGTTCCTTTAAGTAAATTCTATCCGTAATGAAAGTTTCCTGAACGCGTTTGCCTTTATTGACGCGCTCGTAAAAATCGTTATAGACGACCACGCAAATATTTCACTTGCGCACGTTAGGTCGTGGTGTTGCGCGCATGTTATTTATATATATGAATTGGCATCAGATACAAATCAAATATGGATCAGGGAATATAAAATGTTTGAGTGCAATTTTAAATATTTGCAGTTTGGTTTCTAAACTTGAGAATTAAATCTGTAAACCTTTCGTTTTTACATTTATTCCTATATATAAAACCCATGGGCATAAAAATAATATTGACAATACCGTTATCAACATATATTACCATAATCAAATTCACCACAATTACAACAAAAGGCCAAACAGCAATAAATAAAACATCGTTCATCGATATATACAACTAACTGGTAAAAATAAACAAATCAGATTCATTATTTACTACAAAAAATTCGAAAACTAACAAGTTATAATATATATATATATATATATATATATATATATATATAAATTAATATTAGTTGTTAATATACACATGTATATGCAATCATATATCTAAACTATATATATATATATATATATATATAAATAATTCCAAGAGGATAGAATTCAGGTAGAACTCAATGTCCAGGACAGAGTAAGGATATAATGAAAAGGCTTTAACACTAATATTCCATAGGTGTACATATGCAATCATATATCTAAACTATATAAATGTATATACATACATAAATAATTCCAAGAGGATAGAATCTAGGTAGAACTCAGTGTCCAGTAAGGATATAATAAAAAGGCTTAAACACTCCTTTTTATTATATATATATATATATATATATATTTATATTTATATATATATATATATATATATATGTGTGTGTGCGTGCGTGTGTACAAATGTAAAAGAACGAAGAGAAAGATTTCAGCGTTCAAAACATTAATTTAAAACGGCTCAATACAAAAGTAGATCAATAAATATTTATTTATTATTCAGTGTTACATTTAAACATGCACAAGCCCACTACAAAATTGCACATCTTGTTTCAAGGTTAAAAGATTGACGTTTCATCAGGTGGGAGATCATGATTCCAAGAGAGCTAAAATCCACCATGACACGCACCTTTTAGCGAGCCATCCTCATTCTTTTGGAGAGATGTAAGTTTCTTTCGAGCAGTTTCTTCCCACGAACCACTGATTTGTGGAACCGACTGGCAAGACTATGCTTTCCCCATCACTGCGCTCTTAATCTGTTCATGTCCACTGTTAACCGTTATCTTCCTCCTACACGGGGTGTAACGAAAAATTGCTCAAATCGTGTAAAAGCAAAATTGTTCATTTATTAGATTAAGCTTTGAACCGTTGTAACATAGAAATGATTAAAGATATCTTACTGGAATTACCCTAGGTTTTAATAACGGCATTGGACTCTACTTTGAGCAATAAGAATGTATAATTACTCTCCAATCTTAAGGGAAGAATCGTGATGAAATCGATCATAAACGAATTAGCATGTTCATCATTAATTAATCAGCTAAGGATCAGAAGCTCATGAAGCATTGAAATAAAGTTAATATATATATATATATATATATATATATATATATATATATATATATTATTATTATTATTCCAGGATCATTTTCCAACTTATTCGATGATCTTCGCCCTCTCTAACCTTCTAACTTTCTGTCGTGGCGTAACAAGTTGCCTCGCCGGTTTCCCGTACGATTTCATTTTCAAGTCTTTTTTTATTGTTCTTTGGGCTGTCATAGCTGGAACTTCTTTCTTACGTGTCAAACGGATTATAGATTTAGTTGGATCTTTTCTAATTCATCTGTTTGGGTCGAAAAGTTGAAATGATGATCCCTCTTGTTTTTATCAACTCCTGATCCAGTTTTCCTCTCTACAGTTGTCCCTTTTTTTAAAATTTATTCACCGTACCCTTCATGGTTCTTGAATGTACCTTAATGATACAATCCAGTTTATGAATGTTGGTACCATTACTGAAGGACTGAATGATCTCTTTCCTTTCACTATTGCCCAGTTCTGAAAATATAGTGTGTCTGGAACAAAACGATTTTGACCTGTTCTCTTTGTATTTGAATAATTGAAGGGGTTTTTCAGTGATTCTTACGACAAATGGTGTCAAGATGGCTAAAGTCTTATCTGAAAACCCGAGAAAAAAGAAACTCGATTTAGTGTTATTTTTTTTTGTTTTTGTTTTTAGATATTAAACATTTTGTGGGATGGACAATTATGCTGTTGTAAGATTGGGACAATTTTGCTGTTACACCCGTTATATAAACTGTACCTCTTACTCTGTAACATTTTATCTCGAGCAGTTCTCGGAACTTGTATAGGGTGAGCATTATGGTAAAAAAAAAAACCTAATAAACAAACAAGTCAAAGTTGGCATTAAAACTTGAGCCATGAAGGACATCTTTTTGCGTTTCTCCATAAAACTCTTGAACAGGAGGAATCAATAGTCGCAGGATCCTGAATGTCTGTTCGTCTTCTTCAGCAGAGTTGCAATTCGATTGTATGTATGCCATTCAAATAATGGACATAGACATCGGAAGGCAAAACTTGTTGGATCTGTCATGTCAGTCTGTAAAACGTATTTACGGCACTTCAAAAATGGCCGCTGAAAGTTTTGCCAAACAGCCTGTAAGTGCTAACATTTCATTTCTTGAAAATGTTTGGCGGCACAGGGACAAGAGAGACCGGAATGGGGGGATAAATGGTAAAAACGATATTGTGTTCGAAAGAGCACAAAAATAAAAGAGACTTTAAAAATAATTTGGTTTCAGAAAATTTAGATGTCGTTTTTGCTTACTTTCTTTTTCATTTTCATTTACTTTCTTTCTTTTTTCTTTTTTCTTTTTTTCTTTCTTTCTTTTCTCCCTCTTGTCTATTTTCTTCTTTTCTTTCGTTTTATTTTTCATTCTTCTCTTTTTCGTTTCTTATACTTTTTTCTTTCTTTCATTTCTTTTATTCTTCATTTTCTTACTTTTTTCTATTCTTTCTTTTCACTCTCCATACTCTGACTCTATTCTCTTTTTCTCTCTGTCTTCTTTCTTTCTTTTTTCTCCCTCTTCTCTATATTCTTATTTTCTTTCTTTTTACTCTTCATTCTCTCTCTTTTTCTTTCTTTCTTTCTTTCTTTCTATTTTCTTCTTTTCCTTCTTTTCACTCATCATTCTTTCTCTTCTCTTTTTCGTTTTATTTCTTTCATTTCCTTTTTTTTCTTCATTTACTTACTTTTTCTATTCTTTCTTTTTACTCTTCTCTATTCCCTCTTTTTTCTTTCTTTCTTTCTTTCTTTTCTATTTTCTTATTTCCTTTCTTTTTATTCTTTATTCTCTGTCTCTTCTCTTTTTCGTATCTTATACTTTTTTTTTTTTTTTCGTTTCTTTTTTCTTTGTCTTACTTTTTTCTTTTTTCTTTTTTTCTTCATTTACTGTTTCTTTTATTCCCTTTCTTTTTCTTTCTTTCTTTTTTCTTTCTTTCATTCTTCTCTATTTTTTTTTTCTTTTTACTTCCATTTCTTTTCTTTCTTTCTTTCTTTCTTTCTATTTTCTTCTTTTCCTTCTTTTTACTCTTCATTCTTTCTCTTCTCTTTTTCGTTTCTTATTCTTTTTTCTTTCTTTCATTTCCATTTTTCTTCATTTTCTTACTTTTCTATTCTTTCTTTGTTATTCTTTACTCTTTCTGTTTTCTTTTTCTTTCTTTCTTTTTTCTCAATTTTCTTATTTTCTTTCTTTTTATTCTTTATTCTCTGTCTCTTCTCTTTTTCGTATCTTATACTTTTTTTTCTTTCTTTCATTTCTTTTTTTCTTTATTGTCTTACTTTTTCTATTTTTTCTTTTTACTCTTCATACTCTGTTTCTTTTATTTCTTCCTTTCTTTTTCTTTCTTTTTTCTTTTTTCTTTTCTTTTCTTCTTTTCTTTTTTTCTCATTTCTTTTTTCTTTCTTTTCTTTCTATTTTCTTCTTTTCCTTCTTTTTACTCTTCATTCTTTCTCTTCTCTTTTTCGTTTCTTATTCTTTTTTCTTTCTTTCATTTCCTTTTTTCTTCATTTTCTTACTTTTTCTATTCTTTCTTTTTACTCTTCATACTCTGTTTCTATTCCATCTCATTTTCTTTCTTTCTTTCTTCTCTATTTTCTTATTTTCTTTCTTTTTATTCTTTATTCTCTCTTTCTCTTCTATTCTCCTTCTTTTTTCTTTCCCTTTAATTCTTTCTTTTCTTCTGCATCTCTATATCTCTCTTCTTTTCTATCATTTTACTCTTCATTCCTTTTCTTCTCGTTTGTCTTTTTTCCTCTTTTTTCTTTTCCCTTTCCCTCTTTCTTACTTTCTTTGATTTTTTGTTTTATTCGCTTTTACACTTTTAAAATAAAAACGAAAAGAGGTTACTAAAAATTCGAATCAATAATGTTTTATTGGGTATGCTATACTAGACACGGGAAGTGACCTGACGTTGTTACGTCGGGATTTCTGGCAGAAATTAGAAAAACCAAGATTAAAGAAAAGCCTTTTACAATTAAATTATTTCGACGGATCCGTGATAAATACGTTAATCTATTTCCAAGTCTACGTGGAACTAAAAATAAGTTTGACGTATTAGCAATTATCGTGGTAAATTGTGAAAAGAATCATCGTCTAATAGGAAATTAGAACTGCACATAAATTCGACAAAATCAAAGCAGAAGAATCTATGAAGCAAAGTTAAGACTAAGGGAAAATGTCTCCCCCTATGTTTTAAAGCACGAAAGTGCCAGTTCATCTACTGCTAATAGTTGTGGAAAAACTAAATAAAATTATTGGAACACGATTTACTTGAACGAGCAAGGCCAGAAGGGAGCAAATGCCGCCATCGTTAAAGAAGAAAGAAGGATGGGGATTTGAGCATATGTGGTGACTACAAAGTAGATGTAAACCAAAAAAATATGTGCTGATACATATTCTATCCTCAATGTAGAATGGGCTTTGAATTCCCTTCTGGGCATGAAACCATTTTCTAAAATTAATCTAAAGGCCACATACCATCAAATACTGATTGACGAAGACTTTACAAAAATCACAACAATAAACACGCCAATAGGCTTATTATGATCTCAAAGAAAGCCGTATAAAATTAAAACCGCAAGTGCGATTTTTCAAAGGTTTATAGAGCAAATTATCGGTAGCGATATAAAAATACAATATGCCACCATACACTGCGTGCCAAATTATTATCGAGATAACTTTTTTCTAATATTTCAAAAACCGTCCAATCAATTCACACAAAATTTTCACACAACGTTGGCAATACTGATCTGCGTAATCACTGAATTTTTCGTACTGATCTGCGCAATGTAAACAAACTGGCGCCATATTTGTTATCAGCACGGTGATTTCAGAGTGCCAAGTTATTAGAAAGGTTTAGTAAAATTCCCAGAATTGAGCAAACAAAACGTTTATTAATGTTGCACGTGAATGTTTATGATCAAAAGAACCTAATAAATAAGATAATCAAACAAATAATAACAGATACAAACAAAAGCACAGTTATAAACAAATTAATAGGGAATGTGCTTTCCCAGTTTTGAAATTACTTGAAGAAGTCTACGATCCATAAAATTTGTTAATTGTAGTATGTCATCTGCTGTAATGCCGCGAGATATGTCAAGAATTGCTTCCCACAACTCAGCGTTGCTCCTGAATTGTCGTCCGTTGACGTACAGTCTTCGCTTCATGATGCTCCAATGGTTTTCGATTGGGTTGAAATCCGGAGAATTTGCTGGCTACTTCATTTTTCGCGGTCCATCGAAGCCTAACTGTTTCAAATATTCAGTAGTTTTGTGAGCAGCATGTGAGGGAGCATTATCTTGCATAAAAACAATGGCCCTTCTGAAGGCAAGTCTTTGCCTTTTCATCCACGGGTCAAGATGCTCATTCATAAACGCTATGTATGGATCAGCAGTCATTTTGACGCCATCTGCTACTCTCCATGGGCCCATTAATGTTTTTCCAATAATACCACCCCTGGTCATTATGCCTCCACCGCCTTGTTGGTGTCTCAAATGCTGATGGCGATTCTGTCCGTTCATTACCCAGCCTTTGCACCATCTATCTGGCCCATCAAGTGTTGCTCGAGTTCCGTCTGTGGACAAAACTTTAGAGAAGTCAATCTTCATATTGTCCTCGGCCCATTTCAATCGATTTTGAATGTGATTTCTCGTCAACGGAGGCTTCGATACAGGTTTGACTGTTGTTGCTATTTCGCTCAGACACCGACACCGAGTACTTTTAGACACAGTAGGATCCCCAATGCGACTGAAAAGCTCTTGACTGGTAAGTCCAGGGTCCTTCGTGGCCTCTCGTTTAAGTCGTGACATGAGACGACGTGAAATAACCTTCGGCTTGCCTTTATCTGCCCTTTTGCGTACTTGTGTAGGGCCGGCCGTGAACTTTTTTCTGGATGACACCTCCCTATCATTTTAGAAATTTCTAGGGTAGATTCACCTTTTGAGAGTTCAGAGGTGATAGCTTTCTTTTCAGCACCACTTAAACTGCTTTTACGACCCATCTTTTCACTAAATTCTTACACTTTTCTAATAATTTGGCACGCTCAAATCACCGTGCTGATAACAAATATATATATATTTGTTTACATTGCGCAGATCAGTACAAAAGTTCAGTGAATGCGCAAGGCTGTGTTGCCATAAAAAGTTATCTCGATAATAATTTGGCACGCAGTACACACATATATATATATATATATATATATATATATATGAAGAAATATAGTCTTAAGGTGTGCTATATTTATGGGATAAAGTGACTCGATATCAGAGGCAAATTTAAAAGTTCTCAAAGTTTTCGTAGAGGCGACATGTTTCAAATTCATATGCGATTGCATATAGCATGAAACAGACTGTCGCCTTCTAAGATGTTCCTTCAGTGTTATATTTTATATATATATATATATATATATATATATATATATATGGAAGCATATTGTATTTTTATATCACCAATGGTTAATAATATATATATATATATATATATATATATATATATATATATATAGTTATAAATTAAATCTATTTACGTTGAGCTCCGTGATAAGACCCAGAGAAGAATCAGCAATATTATCAGTCCTGATCTAGCGTCATGGCTTTAGTACATTTCCGACCGCCGTACGGCTGTATCTCTTGTGTCTTTTCTATAAATACTTTATGGTCATTGTTCGTGATGAGCTCTTCGTTATGTTACGTAGACTTCATGATTTTTAACTCAGTACTAGACTGGTGCCGAGTTTTCATCTATTTATAGTTGAGCCGTAAGTTCTATGCTAATAGTTTCTTTTCACCCACAGTTCTTGCTTGTATAACTCCTATCCGACTCCATGCTTTCAAGCCAACTTTAATCTCTTTCTCTTTTCTCTTTCAGCTCATTATTAATATTTCTGTGCCTAATTTTACCGCACCCTGTCCTCAACTTCCAGGCATGATTCAAAAGCGTTTATATGGCCTTGTGGGTGTGTTATATAGGAATAAAGTGTCGTTGCCGACACTGGAGTTTGAACCTAGATCGCCAGTGGGCAAACACAGGCGATCCAAATTTGAATAAGTAGATCAGGTATTTGCAAAGGAAATATATATATGGGAATTAGCGTGGCGTCTAATGCATGACAATTTCTATTCTATCGTCTATTACTCTAAGTATCACTCTTTCTATTCTATCCTCCATTACTCTACAAATCACTATTTCTATTCCATCCTCTATTACTCTATGGATCCCTATGTCTAGTCTATCCTCTATTACTCTACGGGTCAGTATTTCAAGTCTATCCTCTATTACTCTACGTATCAGTGTTTCTATTCTATCCTCTATTACTATACGGATCACCCTTTCTATTTTATCCTCTATTACTTTACGGATCAGTATTTCTATTCTATCCTCTATTACGCTACAGATCACCATTTCTATTCTATCCTCTATTACTTTACGGATCAGTATTTCTATTCTATCCTCTATTACTCTACGGGTCAGTATATCTGTTCTATTCTCTATTACTCTACGGATCATCATTTCTATTCTATCCTTTATTACTATACGGAACACTATTTCTATTCTATCCTCTATTACTCTACGGATCACTATTTCTAGTCTATCCTCTATTACTCTACGGATCACTGTTTCTATTCTATCCTCTATTACTTTACGGATCACCCTTTCTATTCTATCCTCTATTACAATACAAATCACTCTTTCTATTCTATCCTCTATTACACTACGGATCACCATTTCTATTTTATCCTCTATTGCTCTAGGGATCACCATTTCTATTCTATACTTCATTGCTCTACGGATCGCTGTTTCTATTCTATTCTCTATTACTTTAGAGATCACCATTTCTATTCTATCCTCTATTACTCTACGGAACACTATTTCTATTCTATCCTCTATTACTCTACGGATCACTCTTTCTATTCTATCCTCCATTCCTCTACGAAACGCTATTCTCTAATTAGTAAGAAATTCCGTTCGCAATGTATCTTCCCACGAATCGCTACTTTCTGGAACAGACTATCAAGATCAGCCTTCCTTGATTACTATAATTCTAAGCTGTTTAAATCAAGCGTTAACCGGCATCTTTCATCTATATACTCTTAATCTATATTTCTTACCTGATCCTGTTACGTGAAACAAGATTAATCAGTAACACTCTACCTTGATGGTGCCATTTATTAGGGGAAGAATTGGAAAAGAAAGAACGAGTAAAAACACGGAGAAGAAGACATAGAAAGAATATAAGAAAAATAAAGTGAAAAGAAAAGGAAAAAAAAACAGAAAAGTACAAAAGTAGTAAAATAACAAATGATGCCTTCCAAAATTTAAGCAAATATAAAGAATCAGGAAAATTTCGTTAGAATCAGAGATTAGACTGCAACATAATATCTATCCTCCTATATGACAGGGGATGTTGAAAAATTATCCCGCAGATGAAAAAAAAAAACGTGAGGCAACATAAATGTAGTTCTACAGAAGGATACTGAGAATTCTATGGATGGTGCACCTTAGCAACGAAGAAGTCTGAAAGGAAAATTGAAACCAAAAAGAAAACTTATAATCAGAATCAGTGATACTCAACTTTGAGAGTTAATCTGTGATGCTGGCCTCCCGTATTCGAGGATACCTGCCTACTAAGGCGGCAAACCAATCCCTATTGCAGACGCTTGCTCAGGAGCATCTGTGTTTATTCAAAACCCATAGATTCCACATGTGGTTTATACTGTAACTATGCTGAGCAGACCTTAGTTACAGTTTCTGGGAAAGAGCGCGTTATCTAGTGTGATTAAGAATTTGAACAAGGCCAGCACTCTCAAGCGCTCGGCCATACTGACTTGTAACTTAGTGCTAGCACAGCTATTTATGGCACCCAAGTTTTCCACCTACCCAATGTCACTCATAAAGCTTGGGTCAACCCGAGGTATGATTTTCAGGCACTTTCTAAAGGATCAACCCCTCCCGTCCAATAACAACAGGAAGTCTCCTTCCTGACAAATCGACCATGGAAAGATTTGAACCCGGGTCTAATGGTCAGAATGCAAACGTTCTAACCACTTGGCCACGGACCTCTACCTGTGGTGCTATATGATCACGCGAAAGGTTAAGAAGTGAAGTCCATGGGGGTTTACAGAAAAGACAACTGTTAACCTTAGACATGAAGAGGTCAATATTCTAATAATTGGAAATATATCCTTTCTGGAGACTGTTTCACAAAGCAGCAGATTTTGGAAGAAGCTGTCTGAGTGGAACTTATTACTGATGGAATATGAAGCCGAACGGAATGATTTATCCGTTGTATGGCGGTCCCCAGTTGAAAGAGGTACTTAAGAATGGAGTTCGTTTGGCCATGGAAATAGCGTTATAGCAGCGAGAGTCTCGCGAGGTTTCGTCTGTTGGAAAACGGTTGGAAAAATCATCATCAACAGGGCTGTGTAGATGCTTTTGAACACTAACAAGACAGAAAATTCCATTTTTGGTATGATATTATAAAGATACATTATACTACCGGGAGTCAGCTAATCACAGGAGAGGGAAAAATGTATAGACCATTTTTCCAGCATTATATATTTATATGTACAGCCAGTTAGATCAGGGCTACAGGAATGTAGGACGCCCATGACTAAGATACAAAGACAAGCTGAAGAGCACCTTTCAGCTGTCAATATATCTCATAACACCCTCGATCGCTTAGCCTTGGAGGGGGTAGAATGGAGATCAACGTGTTTTTGTGGACTCAGCAGTTTTCAATCAGCTTGTCTAGTCTTCAAGAAGCGAGAGCAAGATCTAAAAGGTCAGCTAATGTAACAGTGATCTCATCCCACAATCCTTACCCTTGCTCCATATGCGGCCTCCTTTGTAAATCACTAGGGGGTTTTAAGTGCTGATTATCGCACAAAATTTAGTAACGGAATCAATTAAGCTGTCAGATCCTCATACGTCGAAACCGACGGGAGAGTCCATTATATATATATATATATATATATGTGAGTTTCATTTGAGTTCTGGAGAGATCTTGAGTACAAATAGACATTCAAGTGAAGGGGCCTTCTTGAGAGAAGACCCGTCATTTTAATAGGGGAAAGATCGGGGCCTGCGTAGTGTCGGTGGAATGTTATCAGTTTGGTAAACATTACAAAAATGGTATAACCTACAAAAGCAACAATATATTTTTCCATAAGTAAAACAACGTCATATTGTTGAGAAATATCTAAACTTTCACATTATCAATAGGTTAGAAATAGCCTCAAGGTAATAAATCCTGTAGGTCTTAGGACTATCCTTCTCCATGCCTAGTGGACTGGCGCTACAGAATCACGAATAATGAATTGTACCAAATAACACAAACCAGGAGGACTTTCGACAGCAGCAACTAAAATTCACATCACATGTAACTCTGAATAGAAAATAATGATATAATCCTGATGACTTTTCACAATACTTCATACAAAAGTAAAGAAGGAAGACTATTTTAATACTGGAAAGAGCCATAACAGTTACTGGAATTGAGAAATAAATTTCTTGAAAAATTGTTTTCAGAGATAGATTTTATAAATTTTGATCAATAGTGGCAATGGCGTCTTGGTCAATGAATGCCAAATGTTTCCTTATAAGGAAAATGCTAACGTTACCATTTACATAAGAGATGAAGATAAAAGATACAACAATTTGATTCCAGCCCAATGGCCATGGAGTATAGAAAAGCGTAACTTGAGATGCACTGGCAGTACAGTCAATGAATACGAAATTTTTCCTTGGAAAAAAAACAGCTAATGTTACCCTTAGATACCCTATATACCCTAGATACTATACTTTGATCATTGCCTGATATCCATGGTGTGAAGAAAAGTGTAACTCCATTTGCAATGGCTACTCAGTTAATTAACGCTAAGTGTTGCCTTAGAAAAAAATAGCTAGATATTAGCTTTAAGGATGACGAGAACAGATACTATACTTTGAACACAGCCCGATGTCCATGGTGTAAAAAATGTCTTGAGATGCACTGACAACTAGCCTTAGTATGAGCGATGGTGAGAACAGCTACTACAATTTGATCACAGTCCTATGGCCATAGTGTGAAGAAAAGCCTAACTTGGGATGAACGGGCAGCTCAGTCAATGAATACAAAATATTTCCTTAGAAAGAAAGAGCTAATGTTACCCTTAGCATGAGAGATTGTGAGAATAGATACTACACTTTGATCACAGCCCGATGTCTATAGTGTGAAGAAAAGCCTAACTTGAGATGAACTGGCAGCTCAGTCAATGAATACTAAATGTGTCCTTAGAAAGAAGAAGCTACTATTATCATTAGCATGGTAGATGGGGAGAACAGATACTACACTTTGATCACAGCCCTAGGGCCATGGCGTAAATAAAAGCGTAAATAAAGATTCACTGGTTGATCGATCACTGAATGAGCGAATGTTTCCATATAAGGGTAGTGTTTCCATTATCATTAGCATAAATATTACTGTTATTTTTCTATTCTTCAAAACAATATTTTCTGTGAATTAGGTCGATGATGAAAATTGTAGTCATCATAAATATAATAATTGAATGCACTGATGACGGCGACATACAGCATCAATTCGAATGATGATAGTGATTCCGGTATTAATGACATGCCACGTATGACAGACGGTGTTAATGATGCTGATGTTAGAATGTAGAAGAGAAGGCGATGACGATGATTTGTAACGACGATAATGAAAACGTCAATAGTAATAAAGATAATTTTCTCCCCTTTCCAATTATGAAGGAATGTTAAGAATTTTCTGAATAGCAGAAGGAAGAAATTATCACAGAAAATAAATTAATGAAAATCGATGTGATGGCATCCGTAGTAAACGGTTCTTGGCTTCATTTTTGTTATTTTTTCTCCTTCTTTCTTTCTTTCAAAGAAAGAAAGAAAGAAAGTTGCAAAAGATGAGAAAGAAAAGAACACAGTAAGAAAGAAAGGAAGAAAGAAAGAAAGAAAGAAAAAAGTAGCAGAAGATGAGAAAGAAAAGCACAGAGAAAGAAAGAAAGGAAGAAAGAAAGAAAGAAAGAAAGAAAGAAAGAAAGAAAGAAAGAAAAAAATTGGAAAAAGAAGAGAAAGAAAAGCACAGAGTAAGAAAGAAAGAAAGAAAGAAAGAAAAAAGTAGCAAAAGATGAGAAAGAAAAGCCCACAGAAAGAAAGGAAGAAAGAAAGAAAGAAAGAAAGAAAGAAAGAAGAAAGAAATAAAAAGTAGCAAAGAAGAGAAAGAAAAGCACAGAGTAAGAAAGAAAGAAAGAAAGAAAGAAAGAAAGAAAGAAAGAAAGAAAATAGTAGCAAAAGATGAGAAAGAAAAGCCCACAGAAAGAAAGAAGAAAGAAAGAAAGAAGGAAAGAAGAAAGAAATAAAAAGTAGCAAAGAAGAGAAAGAAAAGCACAGAGTAAGAAAGAAAGAAAGAAAGAAAGAAAGAAAATAGTAGCAAAAGATGAGAAAGAAAAGCCCACAGAAAGAAAGGAAGAAAGAAAGAAAGAAAGAAAGAAAGAAGAAAGAAATAAAAAGTAGCAAAGAAGAGAAAGAAAAGCACAGAGTAAGAAAGAAAGAAAGAAAGAAAGAAAGAAAGAAAAAAGTAGCAAAAGATGAGAAAGAAAAGCACAGAGAAAGAAAGAAAGAAAGAAAGAAAGGAAGAAAGAAAGAAAGAAAGAAAGAAAGAAAGAAAGAAAGAAAGAAAAAAGTAGCAAAAGAAGTGAAAGAAAAGCACAGAGAAAGAAAGAAAGAAAAAAAAAAGTAGCAAAAGATGAGAAAGAAAAGCACAGAGAAAGAAAGAAAGAAAGAAAGGAAGAAAGAAAGAAAGAAAGAAAGTAAGAAAGAAAGAAAGAAAGAAAGAAAGAAAAAAGTAGCAAAAGAAGTGAAAGAAAAGCACAGAGAAAGAAAGAAAGAAAGAAAGAAAGAAAGGAAGAAAGAAAGAAAGAAAGTAAGAAAGAAAGAAAGAAAGAAAGAAAGAAAGAAAAAAGTAGCAAAAGAAGTGAAAGAAAAGCACAGAGAAAGAAAGAAAGAAAGAAAGAAAGAAAATAGTAGCAAAAGATGAGAAAGAAAAGCCCACAGAAAGAAAGGAAGAAAGAAAGAAAGAAAGAAGAAAGAAATAAAAAGTAGCAAAGAAGAGAAAGAAAAGCACAGAGTAAGAAAGAAAGAAAGAAAGAAAGAAAGAAAGAAAGTAGCAAAAGATGAGAAAGAAAAGCACAGAGAAAGAAAGAAAGAAAGAAAGAAAGAAAGAAAGTAGCAAAAGATGAGAAAGAAAAGCCCACAGTAAGAAATAAATAAATAGAAAAATAAGGAAGGGTAGAGTGCAAATAAGAAAACGAGAGGCATGAAATGATGAGAAAAGAAAGAATGAAAGACAGAAGCGTAAAATGTGAAAGAAAAAGCATAAAGAAAGAAAGAAGAAAAACTTGAGAAAGAGAGGTATAAAATAAGAATGAATAAAAAGAAGAAAGAAAGCAAGCAAGAAAGAAAAAAGTAGCAAAAGACGAGAAATAAATCCCACAGTACGAAAGAAAGAAAGAAAGAAAGAAAGAAAGAAAGAAAGAAATTAGTAAAAGATGAGAAATAAAAGCACAGAGTAAGAAAGCAAGAAAGAATGAAAGAAAGAAAGAAAGAAAGAAAAAAGTAGCAAAAGATGAGAAAGAAAAGACCACAGTAAGAAAGAAAGAAAGAAGGAAAGAAAAAGAAAGAAAGAAAGAAAGTAGCAAAAGATAAGAAAGAAAAGCACAGAGTAAGAAAGCAAGAAAGAAAGAAAGGAAGGAAGGAAGAAAGGAGGTAGCAAAAGTGAGAAAGAAAAGTACAGAGAAAGAAAGAAAGAAAGAAAGAAAGAAAGAAAGAAAGGAAGGAAGGAAGAAAGGAAGAAAGGAAGTAGCTAAAGGTGAGAAAGAAAAACACAGAGTAAGAAAGAAGGAAAGCAGCAAAAGATGAGAAGGAAAATCGTAGAGTGAAAGAATGGAAGAAAGAAGCAAAAGACGAGAAAGAAAAGCATAAAGTAAGAATTAATGAATGAAAAAAAGAAAATAGTAAAAGACGAGAAAGGAAAGCATAGCGTAAGAATGAAAGAAAAGAAGGAAAATAAAGAAAGTAGCAAAAGATGTGAACGAAAAACATAGAGTAAAAAAGAAAGAAAGAAGCAAAATACTTGAAAGTAAAAGCAGAGAATATGAAGATAATAAGAAAGAAAGAAGTATAAAATGAAAAAGAAAAAGCGTAGAATAAAAGAAAAAAAAATCAAAGAAAGAAAGAAGCATAAAATTAGAAAGAAAAGAATTGAATAGGAACTAAAGAAAGAAGGGAAGAAGGAGAGGAAGAAATAAAAGCAAAAGAAAGAACCATAACATTAGAAAGAAAACACATAGAATGGCTGCGATGTCTACCTGACTTCAAACGAGGACAGACAAGTTCTCTACACCACGAACAAGTGAATGATCCCAAAACTTGAAGCATGCATTCTATGCCAGTGTTTAATCTGCAGTTCTATACACCTGATTTATCCATTCCACGGATCTTTTTAAACCTTCAGAAATAAATTATATCTTTAGTCACTGAAATACTTTTCTGTTGCTACTATTATTTTCGTGATATTCAAAAAATGTCTTTGCTTTCCCGTTCTTGTCAATGTTTGGAAACAGACTTCCGTTGCTAAAGATTCTGGAAAAAATGGTCGACTAATTCTACCGCCACATAAAATACCCGAAACCTGCTGCCATGCTCTATTTTTACAAGAGCCAGATCAGACCAAAGATGGAATATTGGCTGGCATATCTGGGATGGAGCTGCACAATCCCTACTTTCCTTGACAAAGATGGAAATTGTTTACCCATTCTTGTTGGGTATGAATTATTTTCTTGTGGGGTAGGAATTATTTTCTTGTGGGGTATGAATTATTTTCTTGTTGGGTATGAATTATTTTCTTGTGGGGTATGAATTATTTTCTTGTGGGGTATGAATTATTTTCTTGTGGGGTATGAATTATTTTCTTGTTGGGTATGAATTATTTTCTTGTTGTGCATGAATTATATTCATGTGGGGTATGAATTATTTTCTTGTTGGGTATGAATTATTTTCTTGTTGGGTATGAATTATTTTCTTGTTGGGTATGAATTATTTTCTTGTTGGGTATGAATTATTTTCTTGTTGGGTATGGATTATTTATTGTAGGGTATCAAGTATTTTCCACTCTGAACTTATTTCCCACGTGCATAAATGTCACCAACCGATCACTATTCTCATGGGAAATATCCGGACCAGATCCATTCTTTAGGTCCACCAGTTCAGGCCTTTACAGCTAACACCCACCATTCTATGACAACGGAGTTGTTCCGCCCAAATACCCTCCCTATTCCATGTATAAGAAGGAAGTTCCACGCAGAAAGTTTTCTTTCCCCAACAACTGCAGGTTTGCAGAACAGACTCCCAGGTGGATGCTTCCCCGAAACACTACGATCTTAACAATTAAGGGGTCAATTATTACCTATCCACCATATCCTCATAATCTTCACTTATATTCAGTAACCATCTACCTCGAGTGGCTCTTCAGCCTTGTAATGGCTGAACATTAGTAAAAAAAAAGGTATAAAATTTCTTAAGTTACGCAAAGAAAGTTATATAATTTCTTTACAGTAAGAATCTTGCAGTTTTGTCTTTGAGAAGTGTTTTAACATAAGACGGAAACTGTAATACTGAAATCTGAAGTCGCATCGGGATAGCGAAAGAGGCCTTCCAAAAGCTAAGCAAAGTATTAAGAAACAGAAACATTTCGTTAGAAACAAAGAACTGAACTGTAATATTAGTGCTCCAATAGTGCAGTGAAGGCTGGGGAATCTCTTCACTGAGACTTAAACTAACAGAAATGCTGTTCTACAGAAGGATACTGAGAATACCATAAATGAACATGTGAGCAACGACGGAGTTTTCGAGAAAATGGAAACAAAAATGTCAGTTAGAAATTCTAGTTTATATACTTTTATATAAAAATATATATTTTTTATACTTTTAAATACTTAATTAGGATAGAGGGCTTGGAAAATTTGACGCTCACAAGACAGTTTGAAGACAATGTATCACCTGCCTAGCGAGCTTGAGGAGGCACGGCAATGGATAGCGGCTTGGATTGAGGAATCGGAGAGCCGAGTTCGAATTCCAGTTCATTACATTCACTTACGTGCTAATACCCTTGGGAAAGGTGTGAATCCTCCTCTTTTCCCTCCAGCTATGGGTAAAATAGCATGACAGACTGGGTTCTATAGCCTTGGATGGGAACTGGTCTAGGAGAAGGAAAACTCTGAATTCAAAACCTGCGGAGGGTCGTTTGGAGACCTTGTGGCACGTAGTGCACCAAGTCTCTGTAATCGGCCCTTCAAAAAGTGTGGATGGTCCTGCACGAAACCTTCACCACTATAATCAAATCTCATGTGCTATACATGCGGGTTCGTGGACCGCTTGTGAATTCCAAATTCCCATGAAACTCCAATATTGGAGCCGACTCAACACACCCCGGGTGAATGCCGTTACAAGAACAAGAGAGAGAGCTTCAGAAAATGGATGGCGGAGTAATGTTTAGGAGAGATAACAAAAAGACAAAATTTATTAAGAGCTACAAAGAACAGGAAGCTGTAGAGAGCCGTGAGAGCCAAAGTCCTGAAGGGACACGGCATATAGAAGAAGAATTCAAATCTTTTGCTGTTATTATTTAATTATTTAATTCTTTTTTTTCCTTTCAAAACAGCTTTTCAGGTTACAATGACATGGAGACACATCAGTCGACTGGCTGGTCTTTGCACGCAAACCTTAAATTATGACAACCTTTTCAAAGGGTTGATAAGAATCGTCTTGCCAGCCTTTTGAACAGCAGTATTTTTTAGGTGTCATCTCATTTCAGGATGATGAAATTTGTTTGGTCTTGATAAATGTTTCCTCATCCATGATTGCATCAAATTTTTATCACGCCCAGACGCTACTGTCTCGACTGTCGATTAATTGTCCTGCGGACACTATCTGCAATGGACGTTACTCCAACGAAGCGTACGAACATTTTAATATTGCATGAATACACTGGCAAGCTTTACTAATAAGCAAATCAAAGTAATATAGACTGGCTGGGGATCTCTGCTGATTTAAATCCAATCGATATTCTGTGGTCAATCTGCAAGCAATGGACATACAAATTATTAAAATATGCATTGGGTCATATTTCATTGGAATAATAAGGAAAAAAGTAAATAATAACGGAATTAATCGTTTTGTTTTAATTAATAAGGGTGTATTATAAATAATTTGTTTTCGAGGAATTAAATTTTGTATACTATACAAACGTGTTTCCGCTGATTTACAATTTTATATGAATATATTATAAATATCTTTGTTTTTGAGCATTTAAATTTTGCATATAATTATACGATACATGCCACAAGGTCCCCAAACAGGTTTTGAATTCAGAGTTTTCCGTCTCCGAGACCAGTTGCCAACCAAGGCTATAGTAGCCAGTCTGTCCTGCTATTTACCCATAGCTGGAGGGAGAAGAAGAGGATTCACACCTTTCCCAAGGGTATTAGCACGTAAGTGAATGTAATGGATTCGAATGGAATATATATATTTATATATAAGACCTTTGTTTCCGCGGATTTAATATTTGAATATGACTGTATTATAAAAATTTTTGTTTTAGCCGATATCTTAATATGAACGAAAATAAAGACCTGTGTTTGGACGATTTAATATTCTCATCTGAATATATTATAAAGACTTTTGTTTAGGTCGATGTAATATTTTCATCTGAATATATTATAAAGACTTTTGTTTAGGTCGATGCAACATTTTCATCTGAATATATTATAAAGACTTTTGTTTAGGTCGATGTAATATTTTCATCTGAATATATTATAAAGACTTTTGTTTAGGTCGATGCAATATTTTCATCTGAATATATTATAAAGACTTTTGTTTAGGTCGATGTAATATTTTCATCTGAATATATTATAAAGACTTTTGTTTAGGTCGATGCAATATTTTCATCTGAATATATTATAAAGACTTTTGTTTAGGTCGATGTAATATTTTCATCTGAATATATAAAGACTTTTGTTTAGGTCGATGCAATATTTTCATCTGAATATATTATAAAGACTTTTGTTTAGGTCGATGTAATATTTTCATCTGAATATATTATAAAGACTTTTGTTTAGGTCGATGCAATATTTTCATCTGAATATATTATAAAGACTTTTGTTTAGGTCGATGTAATATTTTCATCTGAATATATTATAAAGACTTTTGTTTAGGTCGATGCAATATTTTCATCTGAATATATTATAAAGACTTTTGTTTAGGCCGATGTAATATTTTCATCTGAATATATTATAAAGACTTTTGTTTAGGTCGATGTAATATTTTCATCTGAATATATTATAAAGACTTTTGTTTAGGTCGATGTAATATTTTCATCTGAATATATTATAAAGACTTTTGTTTAGGTCGATGTAATATTTTCATCTGAATATATTATAAAGACTTTTTAGGTCGATGCAATATTTTCATCTGAATATATTATAAAGACTTTTGTTTAGGTCGATGCAATATTTTCATTTGAATATATTATAAAGACTTTTGTTTAGGTCGATGCCATATTTTCATCTGAATATATTATAAAGACTTTTGTTTAGGTCGATGTAATATTTTCATATGAATAAAATGAAATAACTTTTTTTAAATCCCTTTAACATTTTCATATGAATAATTTATAAAGACCTTTGTTTTGTCGGTTATATGAATATAAAGATCTTTGTTTAGAAGAATTTAATAGCATAATATGAATTATTTATATGAAAGAAAAAACTTTTCGCGCAAATCTTACATTTTTATATGCGCTGTTAAACTTACAGACTTGTCTATGGGTTAGGTGGTCACAGCCTCGCTACTCTAGGTGATGCTATTGTGGTTCCCGAAACAAATATATTTTTACGAGGTTGAGTTGCACGCCACAAGCACAACTGATTTTGAATTTAAAGTCGTCATTCTCCTAGGCTGGTTGCCAACCAAAGCCAGTGAGCTCTGATCTTTAACACCTAACTTGGGGATAAAACAGATAAAGATGGATATGTAATGTAACTGGCTCTGATCTGGTCTCTCGTCTGCAGCCGTTCTCTAACAGACGTGCCGTTGTCTCCCTCTGTCTTTTTTATAAATACTTTCACGGTAACTGCTCCGATGAGCTGCTTTCGCTGGTTCCCAGACTTCATGAATTTAAGCGCTCAGCTAGGCTGGCATCTCGCTCTCAACCTTTCACTGTCGAAACTGTTAAATGTAGCCAACTCTTCTACTTCAATAGCTTCATGTTTCGCACCTCTCGTCTGTGGAACTCCCTCCCCTCTTCCTGTTTCCCTGATAACTATAATCTCCAACTATTCAAATGTAATGTCAATCGACGTCTCCAGATGCCCTGATCTATCCTCTTACCTTCTCTTCACCATTTCCTCTATTACTCCTCTTTGTTCTCGTTTCAACTCTCTGTAACCCCTTGTGTGCTTCCCGCCTTGCTTATTGGCTAAAGCAACGTACAGGCACACAGCTAAATCTGAAAGCCTCGAGGTAAATCTCACTTTTCGGGCCGATAACCGCTTCTTTACGTCCATATTCAATATTTTACTGTTCATTATCATTTATCTACCTTAGGATGGTTCTTCACAGGTTTCTTTTTCTTTCCTTTCCTACCATCCTTTCTCTCTTTACCCTGCTTCCTCGACCATACACCGCCTTTCATTTAAGCAAACACAATCAGTAAGCGCTCTGCTTTTTTTTTTTTTTTAAAAAAACCCATTCATTACTTCTTTTGAGTATTATTTTTTCTAAGCCGTCCGTTCTCATAAAATGTCCGATAAATTTCAGCTGTTTTTTTTTCTGCTTTTAATGACGAGTTTCTTCCTTGTTATCTTCAGTTTTCTTCGTTTTTCGTAAGAGTTCTTAGCACGTCGCTTCGAGACGTTCACCTGGAAGGATACCGTCCAGCGACCGCAAATCCTGTGATCCATCAGAGTCGTAGGGACACCGCATATCCTGTAACCGCACTAGAAGTGATGTTTCTTGGGAAAGATAGGCTGGAGGAGCCCATCCCTCTCCAGATCGGTTTTGAATTCAGAGTTACCTTCTCCTAGACCGGTTGCCACACAAGGCTCTAGAACCCAGTCTGTCCTGCTAATTACCCATAGTTCAGCACACACTACAATACAGGGTGAGAGATATAGTATGGAAATATGGAAACTCTTCACCTCTAAGGATATAGTCCAGTGATCGCAAATCCCGTGATCTACAAGGGTTTTAGGGGCACCGGATGAAATGTAACAACAGTACGAGTGGTATTTCTTGGACAAGATAGCCTGGAGGAGCCCAACTCTCTCCAGGCCGGTGTTGAATTCACAGTTACCTTCTCCTAGACCGGTTGCCAACCAAGGCTCTAGAACCCAGTCTGTCTTGCTATTTATCCATAGCTGATAGGTGGGGAGGAAAAGACGATTAGTACTTTTTCCAAGCCAATAATACAGCTCTTCCCTAAGCGTAGCTTAGATTTGGCACAAGGTCGAAAGTATGATACACCCAGTAAGGATCGAACTCACTACTCAATCGTAATTGTTCTAGAGAGACAATCTTGCTAACCATTACACCTCCTCAAGGTTCCCCCAAAGCCAATAATACATACACATAAACACGCATAAAACCAAGCACACACACAAAGGTTAACACACATGCAAATCTAAATACATAATTAGGCTTGAACTATCTACAAGGTTTATACGCTTTCACAATGTAACAATCGATACACAAAGTCGAACACACGCATGCGTGCAAAGCAATGCACATACATAAAATAAAGCCAATAACTGCGATCGCGCGAATCACGTGATCCAGCAGGCTTTTAGGGACACCAGATATACTGTAACCGCAGTAAAAGTGGTGTTTCTTGGGCAAGATAGCCTGGAGAAGCCCAACCCTCTCTAGGTCAGTTTTGAATTCAGAGTTACCTTTTAAACCCGTTGCTACCCAAGGCTATAGAACCCAGTCTGTTCTGCTAATTACACATAGTTCAGCACTCACTACAATACAGGGTGAGAGATATATTATAGCAATACGAAAACTCTTTATCTTCTTTCTAGCAAAATATTCCTTTGTCTTAATATACAGTTTCTAGAAGGCATCTTTCGCCATTTTGAAACGCGCCTTTCTATCCCTGACACATTTTTGTCGTTATTACATTAACCGGGTAGTTAAATTTATGTACATTCTTGATTATGATGATTCCAATTCGAAGCTCACACCTCTGGCCTACCGCTTTGTGTAGAACCATATATTCTGGCTTAATGGTTAGTACTTTGTTTTCGTTTTGCTACTTTCTTTTGGAGTTCTTGCAGTTTTCTTTCGGAGTCGGCTATTAACGCTGTCATCCTCGTATCTAAAGTAGCTGTTTAGTTTCGGCAATTTTCTAATAGTTTCAAATTTTGAAATAAATGATGTCAAAATTTGTAGAGTGGCTTCTTTGTTATCATTATAAACTAGTTTTTTTTTTTTTTTAATTTATCTTATCAAGTTTAATATTAATCTTATCAAACAGGGTGACTGCTATCTATGACAACACGTATTTTATTTTTATCGATTCATTCGTTCAGTATTTCTTTGTTCAGATTTTCATTCTAGTACTTGCTTAAGATTAAAAATAAATAAACCAATCATGTCGGCATCAAAATGGCGTTGTTTGATGTACATGATTTTGACATTATCTTGCTTTGCAAACGGTGTTCTATTATTATTATTATTATTATTATTGTTATTGGGTTTTTACCGACTTTCAGTTGACGTTGTTTTTTACTTTTTCCATAATGTTTTTTTTATTTTTTTGCTTTGTTTCTCTAACACTTCTCCGACCTTACCTTTTATAAATGAAGACAGATGGACCTTCCTTTTTGTCTTTTCGATTTTTGGTTTTGTTTTTCAGTTCATGCAGCATCGAAGAAGAATCCACAAGCGCAAATCAACGAGATTAAAGAATTTGCTCTTCGATTGTATTCTGAAGAATTCCTTGGGTTTGTGGTCAGCAGTCAAAGAGAATAATTTAACGTGTTATTGTTTTGTTGGATTATTTGATTTTATGAGATTTTTTTTTTCTTTCCATTCCTGGAGAATAATGAAAATGGTTATTCCAGTGGATTATTTATTATGAAGTACGGATTATCGGTAAAGGCAATATATTCTTTGCGCTAAAGGAAGACATCAGATGTTCTGAAAATAACGGCCTCAAATTATTTCCACGGAAACTCCAACAGATACTTCTTCTTCTATGTAGCGTGTCCGTTCATGATGTTGGCGATCATGGCTCACCACATCTTCCCATTCTTTACATTTTAGTAATGTATTTTTGCTGTCGTTCTCGCTCTCTGTTCTTCGATTCGTTTACAAAAGCTCGTTAAGTTGCTTACTCGCTGTTACCTTCTGTTCTAATTGCCGTCAATATGTCCTGTGAGTGTCATATTCTCTACGCCGTCTTTCCTCATTATGTATCTCAGAAATTTACACAAGCTCGTTAAGTTTCTCCCTGTTTCCCTCTGCTCCTCCTGCCTTCAATATGCCCTATAAGTGTCAAATTCTCCAACGCTTCTTTCCTCATTTTTTATCCTAAAAAAATTACACAAGCTCGTTAAGTGAGTTACTCGTTGTTTCCCTCTCCTCCTCTTGTCTTTAGTATGTCCTGTGAGTGTCAAATTCTCCAACCCTTCTTTCCTCATTTTGTATCCCAAAATTGTCAACAGTCCCTTTCTAATACTATGTCTAGATGCACCTCTTATTGGCGTTTTCCTGAAAACTTCCACATTTCTCACATGTTCTATCCATAATTTTCTCAGCATCACGGTGATCATGGCTCTTCACAACTTCCTATCCTTTGTATCTATCAGTAGCGTGTATTTTTGCCGTACCTCCCGTCCCCCGTTTTGCTTTCCATTCACACAAATTTGTTAGGCAGGTGGCTCAATTCCCACCCTTGTTGGTTTTACATTTGATATATCCTGTGAGTGTCGAATTAACCAAACCCTGTTTCCTCATTATGTATCCAAGAAATTCCAGCTGCCTCATCATGATTCTAATGATGATAAGCATTCTTTTTGGAGGTCAAAACACTAGGAATATATAAACATTTTTACAGTAAAAATACGGGTGATATATTTTCATAGTAAAAAAATTATCAGCTATGCATTTTTGTAAAAAATTAAAATGCTCCCGAGAAAATAAATATTTTGGCATTAAATGACCCATAAGGAGTTGATATGCCGCTAAACAAACATAAAAGACAAACCATTCTGCTTTCCATTCACACAAGCTTGTCATGCCTATTCTGTTTGTTTTGCCTCTGATATATCCTGTGAGTGTCGAATTCTCCAAGCCCTCTCTCCTCAATATGTGTTGAAGCAATTTAAGTTGTCTCTTTCTGATTGTGAGTATAAGCATACTTTTTGTCTCCATTTCCTTCCTCATTGCTTACGCATACTGTCCATTGTATTCTCAGCATCCTTCTGTAGATCCACATTTCTGTTTGTTCCAGTCTTCTCTTCATCTGTGAGGAAAATTGCCCAGCAATCATTTCCCATATAGAAGAAGAGATATGACATGTAATTTTAGAACAGTAATCATAGCTCTCCACAGCATCCTATAACTTCTAGATCTTAACAACATTTGTTCGTTTGCCATAATTCGTGCCTCATGTAGATGGCCTGCTGCGTTCCCATATCTTTCTTGCTGTTGATATCCCCTGTGAGTGTCAAATTCTCCAATCCTTCCTTCCTCATTATGTGTTCCTTAATTTCAGCTTGTTCGGCGTATAAGTGTCCATTTAAAAAATACCAGCAAAGCATTTTTGTAAAAGACATTACGAATGCTCCCGATAAAAAAAATATTTGCCATTAAATGACCCATAAGGAGTTGATATGCCCTAAAACAAATGTACAAGACATACCATTCCTCTCACCCCTTCTGCATTCCATTCACACAAGCTTACCATTGTTTGTTTTGCCTTTGATAGATTCTCCAAGCCCTCTTACCTCATTATATGTCCAATAAATTTAAGTTGTCTCTTTCTGATTCTGGGATAATCATCTATTTTGTTTCCATTTCCTTCCATGCTGTTTAGACATACAGTTCATGGTATTCTCAACATCTTTCTGTAGTTCCAAATTTCTGTTGCCTTCTGTTTATCTGTGAGGAAATTGTCTAGTATTCACTACCATATATGAGGATTGATATTACTTAACAGTTCAGCCCTATTTTTGCTGTTTCGTTGTTTTAATCGATATTTCGTTGTTTCAGATACTGTCCATGGTATTCTCAGCATCCTTCTGTAGAAACACATTTCTGTTGCCTTTAGTCTCCTCTACATCTGTGAGGATATTGGCCAGCGTTCACTGTCATATGGGTGGATTGATATTACGTCACTATTCATCAATTTTAACATTTTCATGTTTCTTAATACTTTACTTAGCTTTTGCAAGTCACTTTCGCTATTCCTATGCTGTTTCAGTTTTCGCTGCTACATTTTTGTCATCTGTTAAAAAAACAAAAATCTTTCCAGGCAGTTCAATTGCTGTACTCGCTTGATTTTGACGTCCCCAAGTTGAAGGTCGCCTTTTAGATTGCCCCTTTTTGCTGACAATAATGGATTTACTACTGGTGGGCATAATCCTGACAACATAAAATACACAGATGACATCGTGTTGGTGACAGTCACAGAAAAAAAAAATATTGCAAGAACTCCAACAAATACAAGGAGCACAAAAGCCCTGTTGGACAGAGTTATAAAACATTATCTTATTGTCATTATTTACAATCGGACTAATTAGATAGTTGTTGTTCTCTTAACAGCAGTTTCATTCAGACATTTTCAAGGACATGTAGATGATAATTGTTACAGCTATCATGAAGGTGAGGATAAGGGAATAAGTGTATGAAATGCCAGGAATCTGAACAAAGCATGTAATGTGAGGAAGTGACGAAGAATTCTCAGTTCTTTGTGTGCAGTGTTGTGATTTTGCGTGACGACCTTTTATGTCAACACATCAGATATATTAGATTGATTCGGGTGAGTTGAAGATACGAATTAATCCCACAAATTGATAAAATACAGAACAAGAACATTTTTTTAAAATAAATTTAATATGTTTAGATATTTCTTTAGATTTATTAGGTATTATTTAATGATTTATTCACAGTTTTTTTTTTAAAAAAATAGAATAATGGGAAGCTATTTCGATTTTTTAATTCTATGTTGCCTTTTTGTTCCTTGGACGGGTAAATGTCACGTGTTCTTGTTTTCATTTTATGGGGTTAATGTCTTTCGATATTCCATTCGGATTTCGGTGCCATATTTTCCGTTGCTTGTTAAAGCATTTAACAGATTATTAAATTGTACTTGTTTGCTTTTGATACCTCCAACTTGTTGCTCACATCAGGTACGGATTTGGCCCAGTCATAACAACATAGGTCACGATGATGAGGCCATGTAAACAAAGAAAATTACAAAAACTCCAACGGACACAGGGAAGCTGGAGGACAAAAGCTATATCACATAGAGAAAGTTTTCAGCTGTAAAACAGAATAATATTTTTCATGATATACACTCGGGTTAATTAGGATATTGTTATCTTGCGGAGTGAGTAGCTATGGCCAAATTCAAAATAATTAACAGAATTGTCCAAAAAACAGAACTGACAAAGTTTGCCATGAGCAATAACAAGAAAAAGGGAAAAGAAAAAGGTAAACAGTAATATAAAGCAAACAAAAAATATATACAAGACAAATTAAAACAAAGCAACAGTAAGATGGCAAAAAGTTCTTAAATTAAGAATTGGATTGACACACAAGACCAAACTCCGATAAAAGAACGTAGCGTTCTGACACCAAGACAAGACAGAGCGGGAATAAGTCATACGAAACCAAGAACCTGTTTATTTCATTGGTTGGGAAAAAAAATCTCATCATGCTGATGTGTGCTTCTGTCTATAAGGTATTTGGGGGCAATTTTTTTGCAGCCAGTCCTAAGGATTGAAGCCAAACTATCATAAAACCATTTTTATTGAGACATTTTCGAGAATATGCCGATGATGTCAAGGGCACAGTAAAGAAGTGTGAATGCCAGGAATCTAAACAAAAGCCTGCAATCTGATGAATTGGAGAAAAATTTCGAAAATTGTGGGAAAAATAAATAAAACCAATGAATAAAATAATAATAAAGAATAAAAAAAGAGAAAAGAAATTAATTTTCCCAGGATGCAAGAATCGGGAAGAAGATTTGGTTCATATGCGCAATTTGATGGCCCTATTTCCGGAAAAGAACGGAATATTCCTTCTTTCCACTTTCCAATGACATCGTCCGGAAAGTTTTTTTAGCAGCCCTACTCATAAAGTGAATTGGTCGTTCCAGCTCAGCACAAAGCTGACTTAAGCTCGACCTTTTTAACCATTGTTATGCTAACTTACTTCTGAATTCCAAAAGAGAACGGACATACATAAGAGACATTGAGAACTAAGTACACTATTTACGTTCTTCGAACTGTTATCCTCGATTTTATTGTCATATTCACCATGCTTCGGCCGTTGTATCTCCGGCCTTCTTCAGGTTGTATGCGTTGGAATTTCAAAGCGAACCTTTTATTTCATCGTCCACGGTAGCTTGTTCTAGTTCCACGTGCCATACCTTTTCTGCATGTCTCAATTTCAGTTATTTCCCTCTCTAAGTTTTTATTCCCTTTATGAGATGGCCAAGTGTGGAATTCACAACATTTTGGGTTAAGTCATTGAATTATTTCAACCAACGCTTTTATCCTAACTTACTTCTGAACATAAAAACGAAAATAAAAGACATTGAGAACTCTGTTTCACGACAGTCACCATAAAAAGAATTAATGTCTGTAGCAGAAACTCAAGAATTGTATTTCTATCTTCTTTGTTTACGCACTGAAAACGCACCTTCACCTAAAATGCACACAAAGACGCAACCTTGTCAACCTCTACAAATTCTTCGACTGGTTCCAGTTCTTTGGAATTTGCATGATAATCTTTGATGCTAACACACCCGAAAAAAAAAGATTGAATAATGTATAACGCAACATCCAATGTCGTTCGTCGGCCTGACTAGAAAACAGAAATTACCAATGTAATTTTCGACATACAACGTGTGAAACCCTGTCATCATCACCTGCCAACCAGTGGAGGTAACACAGTTTCGGTAGCTTAGGTGGTACTGCCACCCCTGGAGCCTCCATTAGCTTTTGCCATCGGACAAGGTATTGTTTTTGTTGATGTATCAACAAGCAACCTGGCACTATCAGCATTCGTCTCTATTACAACATCACTTTGTATCTTGTTTTCTTCTTTAGAGAAACTGTCAAGCTCTTGCTGTCATACATATATGCGACTCTTTTCTTTGTTTTTAACGAAATATTCATGTTACTTTGCTTTGTTTCTGGAAAACAACTTTCGCTGTTTCGATGGAACTTTGGATTCGGTTGTCACGCTTTCCATCCTCAGTGAAAATGAATATTCTTGCGGTCGTGGCCGGTAAAAAAATTCACAAGAATAAGTCACAATTTTGGCTAGCAAAAAAATAAAAATTAAAATTAAAAAAAAATTAGGCCACAGGAAAAATGTCACAATTTCATTTTCCGAGTGGCAAGTTTGGTATACATGAAACCATTTTAACAATTTTTTTTAAAGTTAATAATTTATTTTAACTGTAAGTTAATAATTTCCATGGCAGGAGGAGTAAAAACTTATTTCTCACTAAATCCAAGTCTGTCTATATTTCTGAGATGAGGCATTGTAATTATTTACATAATTTATGACGTGTCGGCAAGGCATAACGGTCGTGCAAACTAACAAAAGAAAGGACAAGCAAAATTATTGTAGGATACTTCTTCAAAAAATCTGTCTATATTTCTGAGACGAGATATTTTAATTATTTATATTGTTTATGAGGTATCGGCAGGGCGTAACGATCGTGCCAGCTAACAAAAGGTAGGACAAGCGCAATTATAATGTGATACTTCGTTTAAAAATCTGTCTATATTTCTGAGATGAGGCATTTGAATCATTTGCACTGTTTACATTGGTCGGGCTGCTGTCCTCATCTTCGCTGATATATTCACGTTTTCAGCTTTTTTCTACTGGGCCATGTATCCTTGGAACTAGAACAATCTATCCCACTGGACGAAGTAAAGGGTTCGATTCGAAATTCCAATCAACTGAAGAAAGCCGGAGCGTACAAAGAGTGTTTCCGGTCGGGTGATGAAATATTTTTTAGATCCGTAGATGAAAAGAAATCAATAAAGGGAATTTGAAAACTTATTATTTTATTAAGCACGTCGACGTGTACATTATTAACAAGCCAGTGGGTCCAATCTATCACCCCCTTTGGGGTGCAAGTTTCCAGACACGAAAAAACCAGGTCTACATTGTATGACGTGTAAGAACCAACTTCCTGAAACCCTTTCCATCTCTAACATTTGCACGGTAGTTTTAGCTAACCAAAAATGACTTTCTTTGTTTTCCTGTATCTGACCTCAAAGGTCAAAATGAGAAATATAATTCCCTAAAAAATAATAGTCTGCTAGACTATTATTCAACACCAGTAACCTTTGGATTTGTCGTGTTTTTTTTTACATCGACCACTGCGAACTACCCTTTCTTTGGCTGTATAGTATGTGGCACATACAGTATTGAATTCAGAGTTGCTACATGACAGTAAAAATGATATTTGTATTCTGGCGTATAAAAGACCAGTTTCCAATCTGTCCTGCTATTTATCCATAACGGAATAAGAAGAGGATTTATACCTATTTCAAGCGTATAAGCAATTAAGTGAATGTAATGGATCCAACTAGAATTCGAACTCAACTTTCCAATTCTTTAATCCGAGCCGCTATCTATTACTCCACCGAGCGTTTTAGCGCCATTATTACCTTGTTTGGAGTGTAATTATTAAAAGAAAAGATAGATCGGTTTGCTAGACGATATCGTTGTATAAGCCATAATATAAATGTTGTCTTCACTGTCATGTGCTTTAAATATTTTAAAAACTCATTTTTCAGTTCGTATCAAAAGCCAAAGAAAAAATAGGAGGAAAAAATTAAAAATACTACGAAGATAAAAAGAGCATCAAAATATTCAATTTTTGTATATTCAGATCTGCAATAGCCAGTCAAAATTCATCATGTCCTCTTCATTCCTTTCGAAATTTTATTTTTATTTCATTTTATTTTTTTTTTATTATAATTTTTGCTGATTGGTGCTTTCGTTTCTTTGTTTAGATTCCAACATGTTGCGCCATTCCTTAAACATTCGCGTCATGCGTATGACCTTTGAAACACGTCAAGCACCATTCCGTTGCAGGCGGCAACATAATTTTCAATGTCATCAATGAAGTGACAGTAAAACAAAAAAAAAAAAACATTATGATAAAAACATGAAAGCCTCATAATTAAGAGGTCTTTTCTCCTCCATTTTTTTTTTATCTTTTGTTTGCTTGTCTTTATTTCTCCAAGGATTGTTTTTGTCTTTTATTTGGTTTATTCATGTGTGTTTATTTTGTAGTGAAATCTTCCATTTCTGAATAATTTGCCTCGCTTCTTTAGACATGTTTCCTTCTCCATTTCTTTCTTTCTTTCATTCGGTTCTTTACAAAGTTTCTTTTCAAGAATTGCTTCAGGTATTCTATATTGTGTTTCTCTCTTCTTTTCTTATTGTTACAACCCTCCGTAACGATTTGTCTTCTTTTTTGACATTTTTCTTTTTTGTTAATTCAAAGCCGTTTATTTAATCTGTCATTAATTTTATTTTAATAAATTTTCTTTCTTTTTTTTATTTTGTAATTTTATATTTTCGTTTTTTGATTTTATTTTATGGGGTGATATTACAATTTAAAAAATGAATAACAACAATCGAAAAGTTTTCGTAGTTCTTTTTTCTGACAGATGAGTAACTTTTCTTTTTAATTCGTTTTTTTTTAAATTGTTACATTTTTCTACTTTATTGTCTTTCATAATTTTCTTTTTTCGCTTTTCATTTATTTTATGTTTTCTTCTTCCTTTTTATCTTTATGCTTTTCTCTTTCTTTTTATCTTTATCCTTTTCTTCTTTCTTTTTATCTTTGTTTTTCTTCCTTCCTTTTATCATGACCCTTTTTCTTTTTCTTTTTATGTTTTCTTCTTCCTTTTTATCTTTATGCTTTTACTCTTTCTTTTTATCTTTATCCTTTTCTTCTTTCTTTTTATCTTTGTTTTTCTTCCTTCCTTTTATCATGACCCTTTTTCTTTTTCTTTTTATGTTTTCTTCTTCCTTTTTTTATTTTATGCTTTTACTCTTTCTTTTTATCTTCATCCTTTTCTTCTTTCTTTTTTATCTTTGTTTTTCTTCCTTCCTTTTATCATGACCCTTTTTCTTTTTTTTTTTTATGTTTTTCTTCTTCCTTTTTATCTTTATGCTTTTACTCTTTCTTTTTATCTTTATCCTTTTCTTCTTTCTTTTTATCTTTGTTTTTCTTCCTTCCTTTTATCATGACCCTTTTTCTTTTTCTTTTTATGTTTTCTTCTTCCTTTTTATCTTTATGCTTTTACTCTTTCTTTTTATCTTTATCCTTTTCTTCTTTCTTTTTATCTTTGTTTTTCTTTCTTCCTTTTATCATGACTTTTTTTTTTTTTTTTTTTTTATGTTTTTTCTTCCTTTTTATCTTTATGCTTTTACTCTTTCTTTTTATCTTTATCCTTTTCTTCTTTCTTTTTATCTTTGTTTTTCTTTCTTCCTTTTATCGTGACCCTTTTTTCTTTTTCTTTTTATGTTTTCTTCTTCTTTTTTATCTTTATGCTTTTACTCTTTCTTTTTATCTTCATCCTTTTCTTCTTTCTTTTTATCTTTGTTTTTCTTCCTTCCTTTTATCATGACCCTTTTTCTTTTTCTATTTTTATGTTTTCTCCTTCCTTTTTATCTTTATGCTTTTACTCTTTCTTTTTATCTTCATCCTTTTCTTCTTTCTTTTTATCTTTGTTTTTCATCCTTCCTTTTATCATGACCCTTTTTCTTTTTCTTTTTATGTTTTCTTCTTCCTTTTTATCTTTATGCTTTTACTCTTTTTTTTATCTTTATCCTTTTCTTATTTCTTTTTTTATCTTTTGTTTTTCTTTCTTCCTTTTATCGGGACCCTTTTTTTTTTTCTTTTTATGTTTTCTTCTTCTTTTTTATCTTTATGCTTTTACTCTTTCTTTTTATCTTCATCCTTTTCTTCTTTCTTTTTATCTTTGTTTTTCTTTCTTTCTTTTATCGTGACCCTTTTTTTTTTTTTTTTTTTTTTATGGTTTCTTCTTCTTTTTTTTATCTTTTATGCTTTTACTCTTTCTTTTTATCTTCATCCTTTTCTTCTTTCTTTTTATCTTTGTTTTTCTTCCTTCCTTTTATCATGACCCTTTTTTTTTTTTTCTTTTTGTTTTCTTCTTTTTTTATCTTTATGCTTTTACTCTTTCTTTTTTATCTTCATCCTTTTCTTCTTTCTTTTTTATCTTTGTTTTTCTTCCTTCCTTTTATCATGACCCTTTTTTCTTTTTC